>JAQJVL010007527.1:0-23602 GCA_035578905.1 Stictocephala bisonia
TAAAATATGCAGAAGTGTTTATATATAAGCCGAATACCATTAACTTATTTCAGGAGATCTCAAAAACTATATCTTAAAGGGTAGAAACAAGGGTAGAAAATAAGAACTACATCAGAACTATTTCTTATAGCATGATATAAGAATAGCATCAGCAATAATTCAAAATTAAATTAAAAAACAGATGATGGAAAATCGTCCTAAACTTAAATATAAATATACCATTAACTGTTACATTTAATGGTATATTTAGCACAGTTGACCTACTAATGTTACTATAGTTATGAGTAAAATATTTGAGGATAAAGGCAGAGATGTCATGAGCAGAGAGAATAAAATTTACTACCAAAGGCCGAGGTGACATAAACACAGCGAGTGATGGGACCGGCTCATGAAGCATGCTGGAGTGATCTCTAGTATATATATATATACTGTATATGCAAAATACCACTTACTAACTGACTGACTCATGGCGAAATATCCAAAACTATATGCCCAATTTATTTGGAATTTTAAGCGAATTAAGATTTTGTATCATAGAATCGTAAGGATTTATCAAAGTTTCATTTTTTGAGGGTAGAAACAGCCCTTAAAAGAACACTTTTCTTCTATTAGAATAACATCGTTAATAGTTCCATTTTAAATTTTAAAAATTCGCCTGATAAAAACACAGTAATAAATATTTGCTCTTTTTAGTTTGGTTTGTAGAGAGATTAGAGGGCTCTGAGACTCCTCCTAACTGCACATAAACCTTCTGTTCATTTTTGTATCATTTGTTCTACTACTTTTAATGGCATATAGTGTATGTAATATGTTGGACCAACTTATGTTAATGTAGCCTCTGTCCTAACTGTTTATCAACAAATTGAAGGCATCAACCAAACATTTAGCAAATTCAGTTAAACATGAAGTCACTTTCCAATTGATTTATTAACAGCGCTCTAGTTTATTGTTGCATTTGAATATATAAAATAATATATGCTTGTTACTTCACAGTGTATGCAAAATCAGATGATACCGCTTAAATACACTAACTATACAGTTGCGCAGGAAACATACTTTAAATATAAAAGTGAAAACTTTTGTTAGGTTTTGTAACTCTTCAAAATAGTTTCTTAGGTAGCATATTAAGTGTTTGTAGAATATTATACAGGTGAATGTCACACAATACAAATTTACTAAAATATTAGTAGAAAAATATCATGGCTATCCATTTTGGTAAATCATGTTTACCTTTCTCAGACCAGAATCTTTTCTTTTTAAAAAAATATTTTTCACTATAACGTACATTTTGCTTAGTACTTAAATTATTGTAAATTTGTGTTGCTAGACCTATACTTGTATTGAAAAAAGTAATTTAATATTTTTTTTAATGAAATGAAAATTTGATCTTTGTACACTCACCAAGACCAAGTTTGTGTTGGAGTTGAGGGAGTCTGGAGAAAGGAGCTCCTTGATATTGTCTCGGGTCTGGGCTGAGACCCAATTATTGATTCTGGATATAGTGTTTGTGACATTCTTGGAGAAATCCGCTTCCTCTATTTCTTCCTTGAACTGTTTCTTCACACACAGACGAATCTTTTCTTCTTTACTGACGTAAATTCTGTTCACATTGTTTAGTTGGTAGTTTGGAATCCCTTTGATTGAGCGCATCTTCTTGAGGTATTTCTCGAATGTGTATGCTCCCAAAGTATCCAGTTTATCCTAAGAAATTTACGATTTAACATTAATTATTAATAGTACTAATTATTAATACAGTAGGGTTGTGGTAGTCCGAACCCACGGTAGTCCGAATCAGGAGGTAATCCGAACGACCCTCCCGGCCACTTGCAAACGTGCACTCTTTTTGTTGCACGTCTCAACTTGTTAGTTTTTTATATGGATAGTAACATTGACAGTACTGTTGAAAATTACTGATTACTTATATAATTATGTAAAATTTGACTAATTTAAATTGTTTGATATTTACTTGATGTATGTAAATGGTTTTTAAAGATATAAACATTTTCTTATAATTGAACTCAGCAGCTTTCACAGATAGGCTATGTATGTAAGTAGTTTGATTTTTTTCATTACTGTACTTGTTTAGCTTGTTATTATGTTTATAAAATTTTATAGCTTAGTAATTATTTCATTAAATGGTGATTTTATGGAATAATTATTATTGTTTTCTTAATCCTTGATAGTCCGAACAGGCCCTTGCAAACAAATATTCTGAATACCGTGACCATACTGTAGTATTAATTATTAAGAAATTTATTTAATATTTGTTTCTATTTAAGGTATATTTTTTATACCATCCATCAAGTAAATTCAATCAAAGATGAACAAATTGAACGAAATTAAATAATACTAAAACCTAGAATACACAAAATATAGATACTAAATTAAATCTTTAATTAAAACAACTATTACATATTTAAGTGGAGATATTAACCCTGTATAAGTAAATACATATGTGAGGGGCTGTAAATTTGTTTTATTAGGATATTAAAGAAATAATTTTTTGTTTGTAATATTTTATTTGGACTTCCATATTTGTTTTAGCTAATATATACAAACTATTTTATTTTATTTTTAACCTATCAAGCTTTTTGCCTATAAATACATATTGTAAGGTACTAAACATTTGATAATTATAAGCTCTTCATTGAAAACATAATTGTATCTATGTTGGTGAGCTTGTCTAAACTACGTCCGGAAACACTCATATTAACTGTATCTATGTTGGTGAGCTTGTCTAAACTACGTCCGGAAACACTCATATTAACTGTATCTATGTTGGTGAGCTTGTCTAAACTACGTCCGGAAACACTCATATTAACTGTCCAAAAGCACAATGTAACAAATACGTTAATCTCATTACTAATTGAAAATTAAAACCCTGTACTTAATCGTTTTTGGCCCTGTACTTAATCTTTGAACTAATGGAATGCACAGAATGAACGGAACCTACCTGATCATCTAGTTTAAGGGTCTTCTTAAGTGAGGCCTCAGTTTGATTTGCAGAAACAAAGTATGCAAGAAGCAAGGCACTGAACACACTGGACGGTGAGAAGAAAACGTTCTCCGATGTTTGCAACTCTCCCACAGCTTGTAGCAGGTCAGAGGAGAAGATCAGTTGGCTCTGCAACAGCTGCTTACGTGCCTTTTCATTGATGCGTAGCACTGAATCTCCCTCAGTCAAACATTGGGATGCTGAATGTTGCACCCACACTATCGTCAATGTCACTACCAACATCTGGTTAGAGAAATATATCAAACATTGTTAGTCCTTACATGACAATAATCTCTGTGACATTCTTAGATGGCAAATCCTTTAGATAGAAGCAGAAAGGTCATATTTTGTCTGTTTAAGAGTAAATAATTAATATCATTCCATCACTAACAAAGTAAATAGTTTAAGAAAATGAGTTGTAAAGAACTGAGTATTTATGTAATGTATGGATGGTGTAAGTGTTTAAATTCTAAAAGCAACACAATGCTGCCTTCAGCATAACCCCATATCATGTCAATGTGTATAAAAATTACAATACATTGAGTCTTTTTCAATATATTTTGTATCTACTCAAAAGAGTTGATACATTATTTTCCTGTCCATTAGGTTGTTGCTTAAAATTAAGTCATCTTCTAAAAGTAACTTTATTTTTCAAAGCAGCAGGAGTTAGTTTCCCAAGTAAGTCTGCAAATTTCTTATCACTTCAGCACTAGTTAACTTTTCATGGTGTACTCAAACGTAATCTTGAAATCTACATACTTAATAAACCATACCAATGCAAGTCAGATTAGACATGTCATCAACTATATGTACATAGATTAGACATGTCATCAACTATATACATAGATTCCATAATTGTGTATACATACAGCAGATACATATATGAATATGTACATAAATGATTATTATTGATTTATCTGCATTTCAACAATTAAAATAAATACCTAAGGTCATTACAATAAATCAGAATGAAAGTAACGATTATAAAAACAAATAAATTACAATACAAAGGAAATTAGCACAAAAATATAGAAATGGCAAATAAACTAATGAAATGTTCAAGAAAACAAGTTGTTACAAAACTAAATGATTATCGAGGGAATCCCTAATTGTCAAGGAAAGAGGAAACAGTGAACCATGTATTTATTGCACCTCATACCAATAAATAGTTATCTGTCAGCTGATTATTGTAATCTAAACATAATTGTCTCCTATTAGAAATGAACTTTGCAATAGCACTGATAATTCATCTTCCTAAATATTCTTCAATAATCCACATTTTTTAGATTTGTATTATTTAAATACTAAGAATATTTATTAGTCTATACTTTTAAGTAATTATTTCTATTTTTTGCTAAAATATAAAACTCACACATTGTGAATTTATAGTTTTAATACTTGTTAGTTAATAAATAACACCTATTTTAAATATTAGGTTTAAAAGTTACCAGAATATGTACATGTCAAAAAAAAAAAAAAAAAAAAAAAAAAAAAACTGATCATGAAAACAATTTTATCAGATTAAAACAAATGTATAGCTTTTACTAGTTTTAGTTTTAAAAATTGTTATATTCATTGAGCAACATTTTCCCAAGTGAAAATTTATTAATAAATCAAGTATGAAAAATTCTCATACTAATATTATGGTTATACCATTATGTTATATACATTACTGCATTCCTGTACCATTTTATCCACTTAATTTTACTAAAAGTATTGTGATATCCGGAGTGGCCTTCTGCCTGGGAACCGGTGATGCGGAAGTAATGGATGGGTCGCTGACCATCTGCCCTGCTTGTTTACATCCTTTGGGGCACAATGGTTTACGCATGAACGCCTTTACCTCATCAATGGACTTCTAGATTCTTCTCGATTGACCAGCCAGCTCTGTCACGGAACTTCGGGGGCAGAGGAATTCAAGAAGCTTCTAGATGGAGACCTGCAGGTGATATATACGGCCGTCTAGAGTCTACAGCCCGGGTGTTTGCAGCGACAGTGAGCGAGTTCTACAGTGCGAGTGAAGTGTCCGAGTATAGTGAAGTGGTCTACGGAGAAGTTACCGGTGAGTGGTTCGTTGTGGGGATCAACGAAGGAGCAGTGCGGTACTTGTGGACGACTTCTGAAGGGACACTGAAGAAACTGTGAGTGAACTGTTAGCATTGGACTGTAGGTAGTAGGGAATCTAGTAGAGTCACTTTATAGTTAGTAATTGTAAATAATAGTAGAGAATCTAGGAAAGCCACTTTATAGAGCTAGGAATTGTAATTAAAAGAAAGGAATTTAGTAAAGTCACTTTGCAATTAGTAGTTGTAATTATTGATGCCATCTAAGATTGTAAATATAAATTAGTTTAACTGTAACAGTAGGCCTAATAGTAAATTGTACTTTTCACAATAGTTAAAGTTAAGGAATTAATCCATTTAATTATAATAAGTTAAATTTATATATTCAATAAATTTAGTAATTGTTTAGTATATCGTGTTGCTTATTTGTAAAACCCACATAGTGATTAATTATTTATAAATTAGGACAAATTAAAAACGTCACACTGGTGTCAGAAGTGGGATAGATTTGTTGAGCAACACGTTTAAAATTTTTATTTATTGATAGTTATTGTTAAGCTGTTTATTGAATTCATTTACTGTAATTCTATATTGTTCAGACGTAGTTTTGCAAAAGAACGATGGCATCTAGTGGAGTTAAGTTAATAGACTTAAAAGTGGCTGATTTAAAGCGGGAGTTAGAAGAAAGGGACTTAGATCATACTGGAACAAAATCAGTTTTAGTGAGTAGACTTAAGCAGGCAATGCTAGAAGCAGGGGATGATCCAGAAACATTCCTTTTTGAAACTGAAGCTAGTTCACTTAAGTCTATTACCAGAAATGTCGAGAAATTACAAAATGACTTAAAAGGAAATATCGAGGAATTACAAAGTGACTTAAAAGGAAATGTCAAGAAATTACAAAGTGACTTAAAAGGAAATGCAGAGAAATTACATAGTGACTTAAAAGAAGTGAAAGATGACTTAACCGAAAAACTAAATAGTAATTGTAAAACCTTGAAGGAAGAGGTAGCTACAGAATTTAATTATAAAATTTGCAAAGTTGAAGACGAATTTAAAAAACAATTAGATGACAGTTCGAACGAATTTAAAAAACAATTAGATGACTGTTCGAGCGAATTTAAAAAACAATTAGATGACTGTTCGAAGCAATTAGGTGATAGGATTAGGTTTTTAGAAGAAATGGTTCAGGGGAGGAAGGAGTCAATAACCTGCAACGAACCACCTGGGATCTCAGGAAGTGGACAGCAACCGCCCAGTCTTAAACCTCGGCCCAGTGTGTGTCCACCCGTAAATAACGCAAGTTTGCCAACCTTCGACGGAAAGATGTCCTGGGAAGATTTTATTACTTTGTTTGAGACTGCCGCTGCTGTCTACAATTGGCCATCATCAGCGAAGGCGTCCATGTTGTGCCTTTCACTTCGTGGAGAAGCTCTGAGCGTACTGCAAACCGTTCCACCTGCTGAGCGACAGAATTACGAAGATTTGATTAGACGGTTGGAAATGCGGTTCGGACATAAACACATGGAACTGGTCTACAGATCTCAGCTCAGGAGTCGTCACCAGAAGTCCAATGAGAGTCTTCAAGAATTCGAAGCTGACATCGCACGATTAGTGAGGGGCGCTTATCCGACAGTGGACGAAGCTGTCTACGAGAGCCTATCCATTGAAAGGTTCCTCGATGGGCTGCGGGATGCTGAGACGCAGCAGGCTGTAAAGTTGGCCCGGCCTAACACGTTAAACGAGGCCCTGACGCAAGCCTTAGAGTTTGAGGCCGTAAAGCAATCCGTCCGGGGCCAGGCACGTCTGCGAGGAGTCTACGCAGAGGAAGAAGAACCTATGAAGATAGAAGACATCGTAAGAAAAGTGCTTGATGCCCTGAGGGACCGGAAGAAAGAGATTCGCTGTTGGGGGTGTGGAGAGTTAGGCCATCCCCGAAGTAAATGCTCGAGTAAAGCCTCTCGGGGGCAGAGGCAGGAAAACTAAAAAGGGTTGATGGGAAGGGGCAACTGTCAACCCAGCAATTTGAGGCCCCAGCTAAGAGCATCATCGTAGCATCTTTGTCAGGTCAGACCAACAGCCTTTACATAGACGGATTGGTAAACGGGGAGCCCAGAAGCCTTTTGCTGGACACTGGTGCAACGATGACGATATTGAATGAAGATATTTGTCCTTCCTCAATGAAAATAACTCCGACGACCTGGACAGTGAAGACTGCGACTGGGGACTTTGCCAGCGTCCGCGGGGAGACAGTTGCCACCTTCTGCATCGGGGGTGCATGTCTTGAGCATCGCGCTCTTGTAGCTGACATTGAGGAGGACGTCATACTCGGCATGGACGTGATGATGAAACTTGGCTTACAGTTAGACCTCAGGAAAGGAGTGACGACCATTGGGGGAGAGGAAGTTGCTCTTCAGCATAGGAAGAATTTATCTTCTTGGGTGCGCTTGTTGAAGGACGCCACTCTGCCACCTCGAACTCAGAAGATCGTCAGAGCAGAAATGGACAAGACTATTCCGGAAGGCCAGAACTTAATGCTGGAACCAGTTATAAACGACGAGGAACTTGGACGTGGGGTACTTGTAGCAAAAACACTGTTCAAATCTTCTAAGGAAGTTCCAGTCCGTATAATGAATTTGAATGACCATCCTGTTGCATTGAAACAAGGTAGGCTCCTAGGTAAATGTTCTTCGGTTTCTTCTGTTTCACGAGCTGATAGGAATATCTCTTCAGACCATAAAAACCTTCCAGAAGACATAGCGGAGTTTGTAATAGATGCATGCAGGGGAATGACATTGGATCAAACGAAGAAAGTCGCTAGGCTAATAACAGAGTATCAAGATGTGTTTGAAACTGCTACGGGGCCAAAAGGTAGGACAACTGTGGTTCAACATAAAATTGATGTTGGAGACGCTAGACCAATCCGTCAAATACCTAGGAGACTACCCTGGGCGAAGAGAGAAGAGGCAGAGCGAAAAATAAAAGAAATGGAGCAAGATGGAGTGATTGAGCCCTCCAGCAGCCCATGGACTTCACCGGTAGTACTAGTAAAGAAGAAGGATGGGACTTCCAGGTTCTGCGTGGATTACCAAATACTGAACAATGCTACGAAGAAAGACAGTTATCCCTTGCCCCGGATTGACGACACTCTGGATGCTCTCGGAGGCTGTAAGTTCTTCTCGACCCTGGACTTGAAGAGCGGGTACTGGCAGGTGGAGATAACTCCGGAGGACAAAGAGAAGACAGCGTTTTCCATAGGGAATGGAAACGGACTTTGGCAGTTCACGGTGATGCCCTTTGGACTCTGCAACGCTCCAGCTACCTTCGAGAGACTCATGGAAAATGTGCTACGGGGACTGACTTGGGAAACTTGTCTAGTGTATCTGGACGACATCATAGTCCTAGGGAAGACGTTTAACGACCATCTTCAGAATCTGGAGAAAGTTTTTAAGAGGCTTCGTTCTTCCAACCTGAAGTTAAACCTAAAAAAATGTAATCTTTTCAAGAATAAGGTTAACTATCTTGGACACGTAGTGTCATCCGAAGGAGTGACTGTGGACCCGGAGAAGATTAGCACCGTGAAGGAGTGGCCTGTCCCACGTAACAAACATGAGGTGAGGAGTTTTCTTGGACTGTGCACCTACTACCGCCGCTTCGTGAAGGGCTATGCTGATATTGCTAAGCCACTGACCAAGCTCACCGAAGAACAGCGTAAGTTTGAGTGGACTCCGGAGGCTAGTGAGGCTTTTGAGACACTTAAAACTTCTCTTTGCAGCGCTCCAATCTTAGGGTTCCCACGGTTTGGAGAGAAGTTCATTGTGGACACGGACGCCAGCGATGTGGGTATAGGGGCAGTTCTCTCCCAAGTTCAGGACGACCATGAAGCTGTAATATCTTACTTCAGCAGAACGCTATCCAAAGCAGAGAGGAATTATTGCGTCACCAGAAGAGAGCTACTTGCAGTCGTGAAGTCATTAGAGCACTTTCACAAGTACCTCTATGGACAGCCTTTCCATTTAAGGACCGACCATTCTGCCCTGACTTGGCTAATGAACTTCAAGAACCTGGAGGGACAGACAGCTCGATGGGTGCAGCGTCTTCAAGAATACAACTTCACCTCTGAACACCGACGAGGGAGAAACCATTCCAATGCCGACGCCCTGTCTCGCCGACCTTGCCCAGAGGGTTGTAAGCACTGCTCCAAGGTAGAAGAAAGGAATCTGTCCGTGGAAGTGCGCTGTGTCTCTTTGGAGCCAGCTAGTGGATGGGAGCCGGAGGAACTCCGTAAAGAGCAGCTTGAGGATAGTGAGGTTGGACCACTGCTGCGGGAGAAGGAATCAGGGGCTCGTCCTAGCTGGGAGGACATTGCAGCTAGGAACCATGTGTATAAAAGCTACTGGGCACAGTGGGACTCAATGAAGGTTAAGAACGGAGAGCTTATAAGAATCTGGGAGGCCCCTAATGGTAGGAAGCAGATTGAACAGATTGTGCTCCCCAGAAGTAAAAGAAAGGAAGTGCTGGAGGAGATCCACAATGGAGCATCTGGCGGGCACTTAGGTGTCAACAGAACGGTGGACAAGCTACGTCAACGGTTCTACTGGTTGAACTTGAGGGCTGATGTAGAGAAGTGGTGCCGCCAATGTGATGTCTGTACTGGAAGCCGAGGGCCACAAACAAGAAGTCGAGGCAGAATGCAACAGTACAACGTTGGGGCACCCTTCGAGAGGATCGCCATCGACATCGCTGGTCCATTTCCCATGTCAGATGCAGGAAATAAATATCTCCTGGTGGCCATGGACTACTTTACGAAATGGCCAGAAGTATACGCCATACCAAATCAAGAAGCCGCAACAGTGGCTGGGTGCTTGGTGAACGAATTCATCTGTCGGTATGGAGTGCCACGTGAGCTGCACAGTGACCAAGGGACGAACTTCGGATCCCTGTTGGTGAAGGAGGTGCTTCAGCGTCTCGGAGTGCACAAGACACGGACAACTGCACTTCATCCGCAATCTGATGGGATGATCGAGAGGTACATAAAGACACTCGTTGGACACCTCAGGAAAGTTGTGTCCACCAATCAGCGGGATTGGGATCGGAAGGTGCCCATTTTCCTCCTGGCGTACAGATCTTCGAACCACGATACTACGGGTTTCACCCCAGCGAGGATGATCTTCGGAAGGGAGCTGCGGCTGCCTAGTGACCTCATGTTCGGCCTGCCACCTGACGCCAAGCAGCCCGCGACGGAATACGCCTGCGAGCTCGTCGACCACCTACACGACACTCATGAGTTCGCTCGTAAGCACCTAAAAATGGCCAGTGACAAAATGAAAGCTCGCTACGACCAGCAAGCCAATTCAACTGGATTCAAGGTGAACGACCTGGTGTGGCTCTACAGTCCCCTCCGGAAGAAGGGGAGATGCCCGAAATTTCAATAGGATTGGCAAGGACCTTATCGGGTAGTGACACGAATCAACGATGTGGTCTACAGGATTCAAAGACACCCAAGAGGCAAGATGCTTGTGGTCCACCTTGATCGCCTAGCACCGTACCATGGAGCGGAAGCTGATCGGGACGATCAGCCTTAAGGAGGGGGCAGTGTGATATCCGGAGTGGCCTTCTGCCTGGGAACCGGTGATGCGGAAGTAATGGATGGGTCGCTGACCATCTGCCCTGCTTGTTTACAACCTTTGGGGCACAATGGTTTACGCATGAACGCCTTTACCTCATCAATGGACTTCTAGATTCTTCTCGATTGACCAGCCAGCTCTGTCACGGAACTTCGGGGGCAGGGGAATTCAAGAAGCTTCTAGATGGAGACCTGCAGGTGATATATACGGCCGTCTAGAGTCTACAGCCCGGGTGTTTGCATAGATACATAATTGTGTATACATACAGCAGATACATATATGAATATGTACATAAATGATTATTATTGATTTATCTGCATTTCAACAATTAAAATAAATACCTAAGGTCATTACAATAAATCAGAATGAAAGTAACGATTATAAAAACAAATAAATTACAATACAAAGGAAATTAGCACAAAAATATAGAAATGGCAAATAAACTAATGAAATGTTCAAGAAAACAAGTTGTTACAAAACTAAATGATTATCGAGGGAATCCCTAATTGTCAAGGAAAGAGGAAACAGTGAACCATGTATTTATTGCACCTCATACCAATAAATAGTTATCTGTCAGCTGATTATTGTAATCTAAACATAATTGTCTCCTATTAGAAATGAACTTTGCAATAGCACTGATAATTCATCTTCCTAAATATTCTTCAATAATCCACATTTTTTAGATTTGTATTATTTAAATACTAAGAATATTTATTAGTCTATACTTTTAAGTAATTATTTCTATTTTTTGCTAAAATATAAAACTCACACATTGTGAATTTATAGTTTTAATACTTGTTAGTTAATAAATAACACCTATTTTAAATATTAGGTTTAAAAGTTACCAGAATATGTACATGTCATAAAAAAAAAAAAAAAAAAAAAAAAACTGATCATGAAAACAATTTTATCAGATTAAAACAAATGTATAGCTTTTACTAGTTTTAGTTTTAAAAATTGTTATATTCATTGAGCAACATTTTCCCAAGTGAAAATTTATTAATAAATCAAGTATGAAAAATTCTCATACTAATATTATGGTTATACCATTATGTTATATACATTACTGCATTCCTGTACCATTTTATCCACTTAATTTTACTAAAAGTATTGTGATATCCGGAGTGGCCTTCTGCCTGGGAACCGGTGATGCGGAAGTAATGGATGGGTCGCTGACCATCTGCCCTGCTTGTTTACATCCTTTGGGGCACAATGGTTTACGCATGAACGCCTTTACCTCATCAATGGACTTCTAGATTCTTCTCGATTGACCAGCCAGCTCTGTCACGGAACTTCGGGGGCAGGGGAATTCAAGAAGCTTCTAGATGGAGACCTGCAGGTGATATATACGGCCGTCTAGAGTCTACAGCCCGGGTGTTTGCAGCGACAGTGAGCGAGTTCTACAGTGCGAGTGAAGTGTCCGAGTATAGTGAAGTGGTCTACGGAGAAGTTACCGGTGAGTGGTTCGTTGTGGGGATCAACGAAGGAGCAGTGCGGTACTTGTGGACGACTTCTGAAGGGACACTGAAGAAACTGTGAGTGAACTGTTAGCATTGGACTGTAGGTAGTAGGGAATCTAGTAGAGTCACTTTATAGTTAGTAATTGTAAATAATAGTAGAGAATCTAGGAAAGCCACTTTATAGAGCTAGGAATTGTAATTAAAAGAAAGGAATTTAGTAAAGTCACTTTGCAATTAGTAGTTGTAATTATTGATGCCATCTAAGATTGTAAATATAAATTAGTTTAACTGTAACAGTAGGCCTAATAGTAAATTGTACTTTTCACAATAGTTAAAGTTAAGGAATTAATCCATTTAATTATAATAAGTTAAATTTATATATTCAATAAATTTAGTAATTGTTTAGTATATCGTGTTGCTTATTTGTAAAACCCACATAGTGATTAATTATTTATAAATTAGGACAAATTAAAAACGTCACAGTATTGTGTGAATCCCTCTGGTCTGAAGAAAGTGAGCGTTGTTTACCGAAAAGTATCACTATAAAATATATATATTTTGTACTTGTATTGTAATATATTTGTGCATTTTGTGCTTATATTGTAATATATTTCTGTTGTCTGATGTTCACTTGTACTATATTTCTTGTATATATATATATAAATAATTATTTCTAAATTTACAGTTCAAAATAGTATAGAAACTTTATTAGTATCACATTAGCTTGACTGTAATATTAATGGGCTTACAGTCAAGCATGGAATCCAAACCATTTAGCATGGTTGTTTTTTTGGCAAAATGACAAGCTTGATACTCAGTTCCCTTCCCTGAATAACACCTGAATTCTAACAACTATTCCACGTAGATAACCACAAAATGGACTCTAGTACTTCTCTACTAGAGTCCATTTTGATGGTAACCATTGAGCGGGAAGTATTGAGACGAATGAGAGTAGGAGCTATTATCCCCACAACACTAATCCCCCAAGTAACTGGATTACAGCACTACACATAGTATCTCTTAATAAGAAATTAAGTGATAAATCTTATGGTAAAACTGAAGATTTCCTAAATGTCATTTGTTATACAGTAAATTTTTATGAATTTTGAAAAACTTACAAAATCTATTTACAATAATCATAATCAGAATATTTATATTGTTTATAGAAGTTTTAATTATTTTTATGATAATGTTAGATATATTTTAAAATTATTCATTTGTTAATATAATTTTTTAATTTAATTGTAACAAGCAATAAATAATTATTGTGATTATTATTAAAATTAAGAAAATTATAAAATGGAAAGTAAATTTATGATTATTGAAACTTTTTGTAACTTCCCTATGTTTCATTTTTTCTTCTTCAGAGATCAGCTGTCGGAGAAAACCTACAATTTTACTATGAATATTAGGATCAACTGATGTCAGAGTCGCGCCCCAACCCACGCCATTTACAATGTAAAAAGCGATTCTAACGAGCACCTATGGCACATTACTTTCTCCTTAAACTGGCGACCTCTGAAAGACCCCATCGAGTCGGTCTGGCAGAAATAACACTTACGTCTCGCACGGCTGACTTGTGACCTTCACACTGACTCTCTAATTAGGATTCAGAGGATCCGGCTGCTTGCGAGGAAAACTAAGTTTTATTAGGTTATGTTTGTGTAATCTTCTTCACTCGTCTGCAATAGCTTATTCCTCATTGCTCAGAATACAAATAGGGGCCTAATGTCCAGACAGTTTTCAGCTGACCCATTTGAAAATCTGTTTCACATTTGGAATTGAACTTGAAACCTTGTGATTGAAACTTATGTGACGAATGGAGCCACGAATCAAATAATTGTTTAAGTTAAAACTAATATGCCAATAATAATAATAAAAAAATAAATAAATAAAAATTACATAAGTAAAAACTATGTTTATTGTTTAGATAGTGGTTACATATGGAAGCTACATTTGAAGTAACAGTACAACTAACTAATATTTTATTTTGTTATTATTATAAATGTATTACTATACCAACTGACATTTTGAAGAAAGAAGAACACCTAGGTTTGAATAACACTACAAACTGTAACTAATCACTAACTGTAACTCAAATACCCTAATCGTCACTAAGCATTTTTAATAAATAAAAAAAAATTACTACTGTGGTGTTTTATTGCTTAAAAACGATAAAATCATAATAATTACAAAAATAATCCCAATTGTAATCTCCCGATAAATTTTTGTTTCTACAAAAACGGCTGAAGCTTCAGTTAGGTGCGTTTTCTAATCAGAGATCCGTCAGCCTCTGCATCGAGCATCTTGCCCACCGGCGTGAAGGTCAACTTGTCTCTTCCTATTCTTTTACTAAGGTCATGCGTCAGAAATAAAAGAAATACAAAATAAAAAATTAACAAAGAGAGCTCAGTTTAGATTTACGGAAGAAAATAAAAACGTTTTCTACGACCAAAATATTTTTTAAAATTACAACAGTTATATGTTTGAAACTTTTTAAAATAAAAACATAGAAACACACTGTCATGATAAATAAATGAAATAAATATTAACATTAATAAATAATAGCAACCAACATACTTAACATCATAACGCTAATGTGTTTGTAGCCCTAAATATATAAACGTAACACAATCAGGCTAAAACGTAAATTAACAATTTAAAAAAAATGTATTGTTGAGTTGTTATGACAACAGACACCATTAACAGACTTTGAATTAGCTCGAAATAGCATATTGATTTAAAATCTTGAAAATGTAATTAAATTAAAAGTAAATAATAATAACAAAAAAAGTTCTCGTAACAAAGACTGCATTCATGTATCGGAGCCAACATGGTAGTTAATATCAATGAGTAAACATATATTGTTAATATTCGTATACTAATTGATGATTATACTTTAAAAATTAATTGATTATTAGACTACTCATTCGGTTGTCTGATACTTAAGATTTAGTTAGATTACTTTCAATATATGAAATATAAGAACGACTAAATTAATTTTATAATTTGGCGTTGTATCTAGTTACTTAACAAACAAAACAATTACTCTCCACTGTACAGTGACAATAGAGCGTAACTACGTGTTACTTACGGAATATTGCATTGTTGTGGCTGTGGTCGTCGGTGCGCGCTGTAACTCCACTGCCACTGCCTCGCAGATTGTGTGGCCGCTCGCCAATGCCGGTATAATATAGCAGTCGTGCGGGCACGTTGTGGGAATTTCATCGGCCGTGGCAAAATTAACATTCCTCATACGATAACGTGTGCTCCAAACATAGTTCGTGGAATATTATAAATCATTGTAAACCGTAGTTGCTTCAGGGATTACTATAGTTATAATGAATCACTTTTTTATTTATTGTTAACTGTACTTTTGTTTTTAGTCTTTTGAAAAAAAGTCACGATTTAATTTATAAAACTAGTTTATCACTTTACGACCTACACAGTAACATTTTTAATTTTAGGATGGCTAAACGTAAATAACCTATATTTAAATACTGTTATCATTTATTAAATCTTTACCTCTTGTATTTAAATTTAATTTGTTTGTAAGATTATAAAGTAATTATCAAATAAAACTTAATTATTTTTAGTTATAGATATTAAGTTCAAGACTTGTGTCTAATTAATTGTTTAAAATTAATGTTTTATAAATTTATATTGAATTCACGCTGAATTTGAAGATAATATGATTTATTGTTAAATGAAACAGCAGCTGTAAACATAATAAATAATATTAGCTGGCACTATGGAGTAGTGCTGTAATCCAACTTCTTGGGAGCCAAGTGTTGTGAAGATCGTAGGCGTTATGCACAGTTCCTAGTTCTCTAAATACCAACACAGCTTCTGCTCGATTGTCACCAACGACCCATGTCCACATATACGCCCAACACTTTGTCAGTAGTGTCCATACACTACTGACAGTGTTGGGCGTATATGTGGTATGATTTCCAGGTTTAGGGTGTTATGCAGGGGATATAACTGAGTATCAGGCTTGTTTACAGACAGTCTCACTAATACTATGTGGTTCGGATTCCACGCTAATCTTTGGGTTCTTAGCTGTCCTGGCTGTTACAACATGAGAACCTTATAAGTAGTAATGACCACACTCAATCGCCATAAAAATTCACCCAAGTCTTGCCGAACAGCGTCTTAAAACATAGGCGATTGAATATAGTTACATACCAGGTATTACAAGTCTATGGGAAAATTGAGAAGCTTTTATTAAATAGTAAATAATCAATTCATCTTTACCTACTTATAATTTAAATCAAAATATAAATTTAAAGAATACAAATTATGATGAAAACCGAATACTTTCAATGAAACATGACTTAAATATTCTGTATACATAGTCAAATTATAAAAATTATCTTACGATGTACATGTTTCATAAGGTTATGAATTACTTACTAACAAATAATCTACCTCAAATTGAACGAAATGTTTCATTCTACCAAAGTTTTTTGTTTTTTTCATAGTCGGTCATTCTGTTTAAAATAAAACTAAATACATTTGAATCGATGAAGTACAAAGGTGAGTGAAAACCTCCCACGTTCAAATTGACTGGAGGTAGCAATATTTAAATTATACTTCGTGGTAATTGTTTTCCAAAATTGTGTCACGTTGCATGAATCTAATTGATGTACCTTATATGCGTGGTTTATTGTACACATAACCGGGTCAATAGAAATATTAACTTACGTTTATGTGTTTTTCATCACTTGTTTCTTAGTACTTTCAGGTTTTATAGTTCGATTTTGAAGAAAACTCTATTCTTATTCAAAGTTATGATTTTCTCTGAGTAAAAAGTAATGAAAAGATTAAAAGTTAAAAGGTTGAGACTCTTAAGTTAATAAGTTAATTTATAAGTGCGTCTTAAATAAGCGATATAAGTTAGCTATAAGAACTGGTACACTTAAAAAATGACACTACTACGGACAATCATTTACAACGTAACACAATAAAAATTTAAAATTAAACATTTACTTTTTTATGATTGTTTAATCAGAGGAAATTGTCAGTGCATAATAGGTACAGTTTTCTTCAAAATTAAAGAAAACTGTTTAAAAAAATAAGAAAATTGAATATGAAACAATTATATCCTTTGTATTAAACTAGTTATTATTTTTTAAATATTCAGTTCATAGTGCGATGCTTAAACGTCAACTAGTGGGTCCTTAACCCTTACTATTCCTTGTTAGTTTAGCTATTACAGTGCCATTGTACAAATCTTCGATGCCACATCAAACAGAGAGTCACATTTTAAATATGGTTAGAAAACGCCTGAGTATATGACAACTTATTTTGTATACAGTTAAGAGAAATCACAACAGATAAAAACCTGTTGGCCCTAAGGGTGTCATTAATGTAGATCTCTCCAAACTTTCTAACAAAGTCGACGTTGTACGAAATTATTTAGAAACGTTAAAACTATGTTACCTTTTTTAAAATATAAGATAATGAATAAAAACTATTAGGCCTATTCATGAGATAGATATTTTAATATTGCACATTTGTAGTTTCAATAACATTACACATGTAAAAAGTGTAAGGGCGCATCAACAATTACATTGAATTATTGGAAGGACTCATCAAGACGTATGTTAGGTGGGTGGTAGAGCCCGTCAAGACGTATGTAGAGTGGGTGACTAAGTCCGAGAAGACGCACGTAGAGTGGGTGACTTAGCCCGACAAGACGTATGTTAGGTGGGTGGTAGAGTCCGAGAAGGTGTACAAGTGGATGGCAGAGTCCATCAAGACGTACGTATAGTGAGTGACTGAGCCCGTCAAGACATATGTCAGGTGGGTAGTAGAGCCCGTCAAGACTTACGTAGAGTGGGTGACTGAGCCCGTCAAGACATATGTTAGGTGGGTAGTAGAGCCCATCAAGACGTATGTTAGTGGGTGGTAGAGTCCGTCAAGACGTACGCAGAGTGGGTGGCAGAGTCCGAGAAGACGTACAAGTGGATGGCAGAGTGCATCAAGACGTACATAGAGTGGGTGACTGAGCCCATCAAGACGTATGTTAGGTGGGTGGTAGAGCCCGTCAAGACGTATGTTAGGTGGGTGGTAGAGTCCGTCAAGACGTACGTAGAGTGGGTGACTGAGCCCGTCAAGACATATGTTAGGTGGGTGATAGAGCCCGTCAAGACGTACGCAGAGTGGGTGGCAGAGTCCGAGAAGACGTACAAGTGGATGGCAGAGTGCATCAAGACGTACATAGAGTGGGTGACTGAGCCCGTCAAGACGTATGTTAGGTGGGTGGTAGAGTCCGAGAAGATGTACGTAGAGTGGGTGGCAAACTCCGAGAAGACGTACAAGTGGATGGCAGAGTGCATCAAGACGTACATAGAGTGGGTGACTGAGCCCGTCAAGACGTATGTTAGGTGGGTGGTAGAGTCCGAGAAGATGTACGTAGAGTGGGTGGCAAAGTCCGAGAAGACGTACAAGTGGATGGCAGAGTGCATCAAGACGTACATAGAGTGGGTGTCTGAGCCCGTCAAGACGTACGCAGAGTGGGTGGCAGAGTCCGAGAAGACGTACAAGTGGATGGCAGAGTGCATCAAGACGTACATAGAGTGGGTGACTGAGCCCGTCAAGACGTATGTTAGGTGGGTGGTAGAGTCCGAGAAGATGTACGTAGAGTGGGTGGCAAAGTCCGAGAAGACGTACAAGTGGATGGCAGAGTGCATCAAGACGTACATAGAGTGGGTGACTGAGCCCGTCAAGACGTATGTTAGGTGGGTGGTAGAGTCCGAGAAGATGTACGTAGAGTGGGTGGCAAAGTCCGAGAAAACGTACAAGCGGATGGCAGAGTCCATCAAGACGTACGTTTGTCAAGTCGTTCGTACGTTGGGTGGAGGAGAGAAGACAGGCATGTTTGATGCTTGGCTAATATTTGAACCCATATTTTACTAAGTAAATTATTTTCGCTTAATGGAAGGGGGATTATCATCATAAAATCCCAGATGTCACTATTTATGATAAAATTGTAGTTTTTCGTAAAACAAAACTAAAAGTTAGACCATCATGTGTGAAATGAAAAGCGTTAACATGATTATATTTGTATTTATTTATTCTTATGACGATTATTGTCAAGACATAGACCGTATATTAACGAGATGAGTGTTTGTCAACAAATGTATTCTTAATTAATTATTCCTTATTATTTAAAAAGTATTATTATTATCCAATTACAAATTAACAGCCAATAGTTATCACCTGACCCTTTTCACAAGCTTTTCACGTTGACTGGGATCGAAATGGTAAACTTAGCTTATGAAGCTGGGCTTTCACTAACTACGCTACTGAAATATCAAAATAGGTTAAACTTAGCTTAAACTTAGGTTAAACTATAATTGCAAACTACGTTAATTAAAACAACAATGGAAAAATGTTAGCTTGTGTTTGTTATTTCCAAAATGTATATAGTAAAATAGTAGAAAAATGTAGTTACAAAGAACAATAACTTCTTTCAGACTAAAAAGTTTGGTTTGACCATTTGTTATATCAAGGAAAATATAAATTAAAACGAATGTGTTTGTTTGTATTTGGAATGAACTCATTATATTCAATGAACTTTGTTATTAGAGACTACTTCGAAATTCCAAATCAAATGATAATCTTTAATACATTCATAGTAAATTATTCTATTTTAAAAGAGGAAATTCCAAACACATCATTTAAGAGATTACCATTTTATACTTCCCTTATCATTTTTTCTGGAACCGACGTCGATTCAATCGCATCTATGGGGACAATAACAAATCTACAATAATCCGAGTGGGCAAGTTCGCAGTACACAGATAACGTGTTCATAAAAGTAGTAGGCGACGCTATACCTTATGTTCAGCCTCAGTGTGCTGTTTTACACTCGGGAACGTACACACTGGACGAGCTTTCAAGACCATTTTATACACAATGTAATGATCTTTTAGGTTAGATGTTAATAGTCTTAGGCCTAACAAATATTCAAATGGATCAAATTCATTAATAATTTGTTAGGTTATATTAGACTTTGATCATTCTATTATTTGAATTAATTCACTTATATGAATGAATTCCGAAATAATTTATTGTAAGAAATAAATATTATTTAATACATCATTGTTTGTTTATAAGTAAGGTTATAAAGCTTATAAACATATGAATATGATGACGTTTTGACAGTTACACGGCATACTGCGTAACTAAATTCAGCCTTAACGAGACAGATAAAGTAATTTTTATTTAATAAAAACAATACTTAGCATAATTCACAAAATGCTTATTACATTTGTGAACATTGGTGTGCCTAAATAAAGAAAAATTAGTGTAGGCCTAAACAATAAACCTTACGCTATTATCTCAAACTTAACAGTTCAAGTCTCACAGGCAATGTATTTGTTATAGTGTACTTTTCTACGTTCATTCCTAACGCGATTAGACTGTAGTTAGTTAATACCTCTCTAAAAACAGCTGATTAACATTCTCTCTCCACGTCAACAGTATAACGAACATATGTTTTGTAGTGAATTTATAAGAAAGAACACCAACTTGATAAAACGTATCAACAATCTTTATCCATGTCAAGAACATATGTTTTTATAGAAAGAAAAAGTCATTGGAAATTCTGTTGACTTCAGGCTTGCTTTTCCGGCCAGCATGAATCAATCAATGTAAAATTTTCTCAAACAAAAAAAATCATTGGAAGTTCTCGTTACTTCCGGTCTGTTTTTCCGGCCAGTATGAACTGATCAATGTTATATTTTATCAAATCAAGTAAAACAGTTAGCTCCACTGACAAACCTTTTAAAATATTTGTATACAATCCAAGGATTTATACTTTTTGCTTATTGAGTTTTCCGATCTGGTGGTGTTTTCATTCGACTAATTTTTTAAATTAATATAATTGTTTGTGTGTACGTAAATCACAAACATAAAAAACAAAAATTAAATTCACCAACCACTCATTACTCTCCATCTATTAAAAACATCGAACAAATACTTCAAAAATCGGTTTATACATTTAAAATTTGAGATAGATCCAACGTGGCTGACCACTCCAGCCATTCCCATTAAAGATTTAGTTTCTTAGAGAACGTAAATTAAATTCATTTGTATTTTCAATGGGATAGAGAGATGGCACTCATGACCTCACGACCTATATATGTAAAACACCCCTATTGCCCTCACAAACACCACGCCCACATGCAGGTGGATTTCCCAAGAATATTTCACAAAACATCATGACCCTTACATAGATAAAAAACCTACATAGATAAAACCCTACAGAGGTAAACAAATAATAACAAATAAACATTAAAAAAAAATCAGTGAAGATAAAATAATTTTGAAGTTTTTTTCTTCAAATTTACGATTCCTATAAACAATTATAACATATCAACTTATGTTAGGGGATTGTTGCTAATGACGATTATTTGTACAAGTAAAAAAGTAACTTAAGGTATTCTAAGAGTTTTTTAATATTTAAAAAAATTAAAAACGTAAGTTTTAAACGAGTTTAACGCTATAACAGAAAGTATAACTATTTCCATTGTGAAGCTCTCTGTTTTGAAGATAGTAGACGTGTTAACGACATCGATCACTATAACCTATGTGCATATTTCTACTAATATTGTCAAACACTTGTAAATTGTGTTGATTTGTTTCTTTATTGTACATTTTCAATATAAACACGTCCACACGTACAATTTATGTAGCTTATTACAACTTATAACTTGACGGCTTGGAGGCACAATGGCTGGGGCTTCGGCATGTGGATGATTCAAATCCCCACAGAAGACAACGTGCAAACTGACAAGTATACTTTTATTTCTTAAAATATGTTTCACCATTATATGGGCATAAAAACAATTCCTCTGAAGTACATACACAGATATCATAAATCTTTATGTAAATTAATCGCAGAAACTTGCTCAACGAGTTCCGAATAGTATAGGGTCAAAGAAAGAAAGAAAGAAAGAAAGAAAGAAAGAAAGAAAGAAAGAAAGAAAGAAAATCAATTTATTTCCCTTTTAAGTTACAAAGGATCAAGTTAAATAATTTAATATATCGGAAAAGAAAGTTTTACATAGGCTTTTTTATGCCTGTGCGTAAAACTAGTCAAATGAACATTACATTACAATTTGATCAGACAAATTAACTTAGAAAGGTACTTGCATATAATTTATTATTAGAAAAAAAATAACAAAAATGTATATTCTATACTAAATAAAAAAAATAATAATAATTCGTTAGATACTGACTATTACATAGAAAAAATCATTATAAAAAAGAAGACATATTCCTATAACAGTGAAAAATAAAAATAGATTATTCAAATAAAGAAAGTAAGTGAGTACCGTGAGTTTTTAATTTTAAAATATATAATAGTTACTTATGAGGGTTTGATGCCATTGGATAGAGTCAAGAAAATTAGTATTAGTTACGGAAGCAAAGCATAGAAGTAATGAGGTAAAAGAAAAGTAATAAGTCAAGTAATCGTGTTGTCAGGTGTAGATTGACTTGAGGAGGTCCTCCGCGTAATCACAGTTGGTCCCTTAACAGCCAGGCAGAGACACGCTTTTTGTACACACTGTGACTGACGGTGCCAAGTAGATCCCTTATCTCCCTCGGTATGTTGCGATACAAAACATTTGCAAGGTAGAAGGAATTCGTATTGTTTACAGATTTAACTGTTCTAAGGACTTGGACACCAACATTCAAGGCATTTCTTGTTCTGTAATTATGTGAAATAGGAGTAGATATTAAATCAGAATGATGAAAAATGAAATTTAGAAGAGTTTTAATGAATATATATGACATAAATGAATAATACATAAATGAATAAGACATAAATGAATAATATGTCTTATGGTGAGAACACCTGTTTCTTGAAAAAGTAAGTCGGATGAAAACATTTTTATCTTACGGAAGCGTGTCTTCAAAATAGATTTTTGGATAACAGATAACGGTTCTACTATAGATTTAAAAGCCCCTCCCCAAGAAATAATACCATATTCTAAAATGGATTGAACGTATGCAAAATATACAGTTTTAATTTCATGAGTTTTTAAAAATGTACTTAATTGTTTAAAAACGTATATGAACTTTCTTTGTTTAGACTTTAACATATCTATATGCTTTTCCCACCGCAGCTGGTTATCAATAATGACACCCAGGTACTTGTAGTGGTCGACTCTCTCTACGACTTGACAGTCACAGTGTTCTTTAGCGGGGTCATCGCAAGAGTGCACCACCACTCTCAGCTCCGCAGCAGGTTCTGACCATTTGCGAAGAGCTATGGGTAAACATTTTGTTTTCTTAATATTCATTGTAAGGACATTTTGATCAAACCATTGCTTAATTATTGTTAAGTTTTGTGACGCCATTTTGAAAACATCGGTCCAGGTTTCAGCATGGAACAGCACAGCTGTATCGTCCGCAAACAAAAACAGATCTCCAGTAATAT
>JAQJVL010007528.1:0-23591 GCA_035578905.1 Stictocephala bisonia
ACCTCCCGAGTTTTTGAACCGGTGACTCTCTGCATATGAAGCAGAAGTGCTAACCACTAAGCCAGGAAGAAGCCTTAATTAAGATAAAGGCGATAGAATCAATAATTATTATACAGTAATTTATGATGGAAAAAATTTTAAAATAGCAGAATTACTTCTTTATGAAAAGTGGATCACCAATGAAGTAGAGAAAGTGGTACAGAACTTGGTTCAGTAGAAACCTGACCTAAAGGGTTTTAAAGACTTTTATGTGTTTATAATTTTCCCTCACACACCATCACCCCAAGGCTAGATATCCTAACCACTACAAAAATTGGTTCCAGGAATTTTATCATACTGCTAGGAGACTTCTTGCTCCCACTTCTATAAAAATTACACATGAAGACATTTTATTAACACGTTGGATGCACGTGGTAGGGATCCCGGCCATGGGTGGGCGGCGCCAGACGCATGTGGTAGGGATCCCTACCATTCTCCCTTTGTTGTTTTATTGGCTCAGTATGCCTTGAGCACTTAACAGAAGTGGATTGTGTTTTTGCCGCTTCTCAAGATGTATCTAGGTGACATTTTTCATTCGTTCGTTTCAGTATCCGGTTATTTTTTTTAGCATCTGGTTAAATTTTTAGCATCCATATACTACATACATGTAATTTTAGCAGTCAACGTGTTAAACACTTCAACTAAGAGACTCATACCTATTCACTTTATACAGGTGTTGTGTTAGGTTATTTGTTTCCTACGGAATAGTTAACTCGACAATTATTGCTAAATAATGAAAAAAAGAGTTGGTAACAAAGTTTTAGGTGGACAGAAGAAGTAACACCTAGTGGAAGAACATTAATATAATCATAATCTCTACATAAACACAGATGTAAAAAGCAATCCTTTTACAATTATAAATGTTATTAAAGTTCATTCAGAAAATATACCGTGAAATATTTCAATTAATAGTAAATATTTTTAATTTAAAGCAATGAATATGCAATGGAGGCCTGGTAATCTAAAATAATTGGGACCGAGCCCATTTCGGATCAAACAGATTTTTTTAAACCCCTTTTTTAATAAAAAATAACATGCCTAACATTAAGTACAGTACTTATGTTTTGAACACAACATGAGCTTATGATAATAAAAAAGAGATAATGAGCCTTTTAATAGAAGAATACGTTCGTCTGAGATGTACGATCAAACAACATTTTTCAAGACAAAAAGTTGGATTCACTAGCGGAAATTGATCCCGGGCCCAGCACTATTTGATGCCATTGCATTCGCCACTAAGCCACGTAATCAGCTGACAGAAGTTGTGTGTATATTTCTGGCGTTCTCACGCTACCTCACACAGCATTGTCCCCGATTCCCACAGTCAGTCTCTTATCAACAGTTTCAATTCGTATGTTTACCTATCTCAGTTTTGTTGTAACCCATAGAGATGCTGCGTTTGAACTCACACTCAGCCATGTAGAGCAACCAGTGGCTACCGTGTTTTTGAGACGCTGGCGTAATTTAGTTTCAAGGGAAAGGAATTTTTCTTTAAAGCATAGAAATTTAACTGATATTTTCAATATAATGTTATAAGATGAAACAAACACTCCAGTAAATAATTTTTTTAAATAACGAAAATAAAAACTTATTTACTGGAGTGTTTCTTTCATCTTACAACATTAAATTACATATCCAGTAAGAAACAAGCTTGAAGAATGATATTTTCAAACCAAAGTAACATTTGAAAAGTTTATTAACAGTTAAGTACTTTAAATATTATTTTTTTGCCAATTTAGATATAAAGTAGTGGTTCTTAAAGTAACTGAATTTTTATTTTTTCAAACTGTTTACCGATTTCTGTTTTGGATTAAGCGGATTTTTGGATTACTGAAGTTCGAATTAGTTGGACTCTTTTGTACATTAAAGTAATGTATTTTTTAAATCAAATAAAACCTTTAAAGTAGTTCTTCACTTGCATAAGCAAAAGTACTTGTATCATAACAAAGAACTTACCTTAATCGATTAAGTTCATTAATTTTTTGTACTAACTGCTCTTCTGTACATTTATTGCGTCGTGCCAAAACTGCTTTATGGTCAGCTGAGTATCGCCACGTTACATCTTGCACATCCTCACAGGAGAATGCTATGATGTAACTGAGCTTCTTACGCCAACCTTTTTCATAGAGAAGAGGCTTGTCGATAACACATTCACAAGGATCACAGTGCATCCACCGACCCTCAGATATGAAATAAACCTACAAAAAATAAATAACACTTCTATAACCAGTTTTGATTATTTTTTTATAACTAGGAGTAACAGATTAGGTTTTTTCTATGTTTAATAAGCACAGGGTTAATGCTACAAACATGCTTAAATATAACATTAATGGGTGTATCTGTTTTCGTTTAACGTGTGCCTATTCAAGTCTCGCAATGCACATGTGCGAGCTTCCATTACTCAATCGGACTAATATTTGATTTTGTAATAGCCCACATGCAGATTATTTGTTTATATTGCTTTCTGATATGTTGTGTTGTATTTTTTTTAAAGATTACGTGAAAATTAAATATAAATAAAATTTATTATTTTTTAGTGATAGAAAAAGAAATAAATATGCCAAAAGAGAACCCTGTGCTGTTTAGCCCATGATACTGTTTATTTTTATCAGCAATAACAAATAATATGTTAACATTGTACGTTATGTCATCACTGTTTTATATATACAAATTGGATATTTTACACTAGGGGTGTGTAAACTATTTACACACGCTTTGCTAATGTTTACACTAGCAAATTTTTATATGAGTTCACTCGATTTCATGCACACATAAAGAATTTATGGTTTTTATTAAGTTTTAGAAGCGGTTGAGTAACAATAATACTTTTTGTTACAGATCCCATATCTTGTTAGTACAAAGATAATTTAAAACATACATTTTTTACTATATCATATCAGATCATAATTCCTCTTTTTAATTATCAGGAAGCCCACGAGAATGTCCTCAGTTTGTCTGCGAGGGCACAAGCTTGCCCACCAACATGTCCTCATGTAATACACCCTAAGAACAGTTCTCTGAGAACAGATCCTTCATTCAGCAAATGAAGACAACTATAGAGGTCCTTGAGGCTGATCTTCAATGCCTGAGAACTGAAGTCGGACTCGGCAAGAGCGAGTGGGGTAAAAAAGACGCAACAAGCGATGAATAGACGGTTCAAATAAACAAAAAACGACGGCCCGTGTTGAAGGAAAATAAACTTCAAGATCCTTCACCCAATTACATAAAGGAGTACCAAGACAATCAGCCGGTCGTCAAGAACAAAAAAAAGCAAAGGAAGAAGTAAACAAAAAATTGCTATTGTCATATAAAAAAACTGCCATCTAACCAAACGAAGATAAAAATAGATCTAAAAAACCAAACTCTATATTCATTATCGCGATATAATAAGTTTTTGGTATGATTGCGCTTATTCCTGTCCTCTCAGAATAAAAACATTCTTGAGTAATAATCATTTTACAACTATTTTATTGTAAAATATTTTATTTCAAATATCAAAATAGTGATTCTATAAGTCGCACCAATCAATATCATAGGTTAAAAAGGAAGTTTTAATAATTTCTGCGCATCAGAATGAATCTGAGACATCAATATTGCCATAAATGTTAGTTATGGCTTACTTCAGCTTCTTCCATTGTCACCTGCTGTATGGAAATATGTTTTGGGGAAATAGTACTGGTGCGGCCCAGGTTCTCCTATAGCAAAAAAAAGCATTGCGTATTATTGCAGGTGTTTCAAAAAGAGAGAGCTGTAAGCCCTTATTCAGACATTTTTCTATTCTGACAGTTAAAAGCATTTTTATCTTTCAAAACATTTTATATGTTAAAGAAAATCTAAATGAATTCTCTTCCAGAAGCGCCATTCATGATTATGCAACCAGACAGTCGCAAGACCTTGTCATTTCTAGACCTAGATTACAAAAGTTTGCTAACAGTCATAAATACCTGCAGATCAAAATGTTTAACCCTCGTCCTGGCATAATGCGGTTAACCGCACTTTATTTCTGCCGCCAAACAAACCAAGTGCGGTTTACCGCACTTGATTTTTTGGTATCATACAATATGTATATATTTTCTGAAACTTCATCAAATTTGGAATATTTTGGCTATTTTGGATTTTTGGTTTTATTATTACAACATTAAACGATAAATATAATGAAGTACCCTTTTATTCATTTTTATAAAAATATATTACCGGTTTCGGCTCTTAGGCCATCTTCAGATAGTAAATAATATAACCTAAAATAAATTAACAAATTATAAAAATAAAATAGATGATAATAACATAACATATGATTAATTTAGTGTGTGGGTAAGTTGAATTTTACTTTTTGATTCTTTTTTTTTAACTTCTCTTATTTTTTTCGTATATAGGATTGTTAATGTTAATTTGTGTATTTAATATGTTCTTTGGTTCATTATAATTGTTTATGTATATGTGTAAATTTTCTGTTGTATTCATTTGTTCTCCTTTCTTCTCGTATTCTAAAACTGTAACATTTTCATTTATATTTTGATAACTGTGATTTGACTGGAGAATATGTTCTGCAAAGTTAGATTTATTTGATGTTGAGTTGTTGTTTCTTATGGCTTGTATGTGTTCTTTGTAACGTAAATTAAATGTTCTTCCAGTTTGTCCTATGTAAAAAGAATTGCATTCTGATCATTTTATTTTATATATTCCAGATTTGTCATATTTGTTATTTTTATTTTCTTTGTTGGATAATTTGTTAATTAAAGTAAAATTATTGTTCTTTGTTTTGTAACTGAGTGTATATTTACTGTGTTGAAATGTCTTTCTAATAGCTTTATTCATTTTTGTATTGTAAGGAACACTGATAAATTTTTTCTTTTCTTTTTCTTCCATTTTCTTATTCTTGTTTCTTTTTATAATTTTGTCAACAATTGTCGGATTGTAACCATTTTTCGAAGCTAAGTATTTTATTGTTCTTTTTTCTTCTTCATAATCATATTTTTGCATTGGGACATTTAACATTCTGTTTATCATTGATCTAAAACTAGATAATTTGTACTTCCATGGGTGGTTAGAATTATATGGAATTAGTAGGTCACTTTGATCATATCATATCAAATCCTCACAAACAAAAAATAAAAAATAATCTATTGGTTTCGTTATGTTGATGATGTAATATGTCTTTTCCAAGGAAACGAAAAAGAAAGTGACGAATTACTAGAATACTTAAATTCATTAAATGACAAGAAAAAATTTACAAAAGAAAATGAAGCAAAAGAAATAAACTATTTAGATCTAACAATCACAAATATTGGAAATAAACACTCTTTCAAAATTTTTAGAAAATCAACCCAAAGTGACCTACTAATTCCATATAATTCTAACCACCCATGGAAGTACAAATTATCTAGTTTTAGATCAATGATAAACAGAATGTTAAATGTCCAATATGTGGATACGGACTGTAATCCATGTAACTAAAAACGTGCTACGGACTGTAATCTATGTAACTAAAAATGTGCTACGGACTGTAATCCATGTAACTAATAATGTGCTACGGACTGTAATCCCTGTAACTAAAAACGTGATACGGACTGTAATCCATGTAACTAATAATGTGCTACGGACTGTAATCCCTGTAACTAAAAACGTGCTACGGACTGTAATCCATGTAACTAATAATGTGCTACGGACTGTAATCCATGTAACTAATAACGTGCTACGGACTGTAATCCCTGTAACTAAAAACATGATACGGGCTGTAATCCATGTAACTAATAACGTGCTACGGACTGTAATCCCTGTAACTAAAAACGTGATACGGACTGTAATCCATGTAACTAATAATGTGCTACGGACTGTAATCCATGTAACTAATAACGTGCTACGGACTGTAATCCCTGTAACTAAAAACGTGCTACGGACTTTTGTATTGTATTGTATTGTAGTAGAATTATCATGTTGCATTTTACAGGAATATGTCTCTTGATTCATTTATACTGTAAAGAAATATAGTATAGAATATTGACAATGTCTATTATACATTGTAATATGTTTTGAATGACAAATAAACGTATTTCTATTTCTATTTCCCTAGTTTACACCATAGAAAACTAACTACCCATATAGCTAAATCCCATGCTAATTAATGTTAACAAATGTTTTGTAGTGTGTTAAATGTCGGCTGTAAAGCACGTTGAGCGGTTGTTAACCCCCAGTGTTGCCAGATTGAACTCAATCAACTAACCATATTGAATATTTTATTTTTTTAAAACATGTGTGACAGAAATATTTTAAGAAACTTGTATTTTTCTCTGGTTCACTGTAGGTTAGAGCAGAGTTTCTCAAAGTGTGGTCCGCGGACCCCCGGGGGTCCGCAAGCATATTTTTAGGGGTCCGCGAAAAATATTTGAACTTATTTTTTTAAGTAGCCTATTTGTACCAATATTTTTTTCGACGGGTGGCTACCCTGAGGCTGTAGGTCACGTTGTCTGTCATTGGAGCTAACGGGAAGCAGCCTCTGCATCTATCTGTCCTGTTCCGTCATTCAGTGGACTGCCGATGCTTCGATGCTTGTCGTGATAGTTTGCTTTGCCTTGCTATGTTGTTTAACTTTTAGTGGTGAATTGTTTTTAGTAAGGACGTGTTAATTTGCGGCCTGTATCATGGATCGTTGGTTAATGACATCGGTAAAACGTTCAATCGATCAATCAGAAAAAGGAGATTATCCTGAAAGTGAGGTTAGGCCTAGCTGTTCAACTTCAGTAGCTAGTTCAACTTGCAGCACTGATTTACGTAAAACTTTTAAGCGCCGCAAATATTGTGAAGAGTATTTAAAACTAGGTTTTGTGCAAGCTAAAGATGAACAGAAACCACAGTGCGTAATATGTTACGAAATTCTTTCTAATGAAGCCATGAAACCGGCAAAATTACGCAGACACTTGGAAACGAAACATCCAGATCTTGCTGGAAAGTCTTTTGAGTATTTTAAAACCAAACGTCAAGAAATGGAAAAAATGAAAACATCGATGGAAAAAATAGCAACAGGTAGCGCCGCTGAAAAAGCTACCGTGGCGTCATACGAAGTAGCGTTACTCATAGCTAAATCTGGGAAACCATACACAATAGCAGAAGAACTAATCTTACCAGCAGCAAAAAAAATGTGTAATATAATGATAGGAGAGTCAGCTGCTAAGGAAATAAATACAGTTCCTCTTTCAAACGATTCTATAAAACGTTGAATTCTTGACATGTCTGAAAATATTGAGGAGCAGTTAATTTGTAAGTTAAAATCTACACAAATGTACGCTTTGCAGCTTGACGAAAGTACAGACCTATCAGACAAATCCCACTTATTAGCCTTTGTTAGGTATGAAAATGAAAATTGCCTTTCAGAAGAGCTATTATTTTGCAAAGAGATTCTTCATAACAATGCACATGATGTTTTTGAAGCATTAAACAATTTTATTTTATCAAACGACTTGGACTGGCAGCATTGTGTTGGTGTGAGTACCGATGGAGCAGCAGCCATGGCTGGCCAAAAGACAGGTCTCATTGCTCGTGTCAAGAATGTTGCTTCCAAAGTTAAGTGGACTCACTGCTCTATTCATAGGGAGGCATTGGCTGTAAAACAAATGCCAGAAGATTTAAAGACAACATTAAGTGAAGTTGTGAAAGTTGTCAATTATATTAAAGCTCGACCTTTGAACTCTCGCATTTTTACCCAGCTTTGTGGAGAAATTGGAAGTGAGCATGTACAACTCTTACTTCACACTGAAGTTCGCTGGCTGTCCCGAGGAAATGTCCTTACACGTTTTTTTGAATTGCGTGATGAAATTAGAATATTTTTTCTGGATGAAAAACATAAAAACTTTTCCCTCACAGACAAGTTGTGTGACTTTGCGTGGTTGAGCAAGGTTGCATATCTGGCAGATATCTTCCAGCAGTTGAACGTTCTAAATATGAAACTTCAAGGATCTGACACTGATATATTCCGTGTAGAAGAAAAAGTAGAAGCTATGATAGAAAAACTACATCTGTGGTCTGATCGTATGCTTAAAAACTCATACAACTCTTTTACAACGTTGCAAGAATTCTTGACAACATCTGAAGAAGTGATGCCTGCAAATACAGACTGTTTGCTGAACATTTGACAGGCCTAGCTCAGAGTCTAAGAAGCTACTTTCCTCAACCTAATCCTAATGATGATTGGATTAAATATCCATTCAAGAAGAGAAGTATTGGTGCACTTATCGATCTATCTGATTCTGAGCAAGACCAATTGGTGGAACTCTCATGCAGCAGAGCCTGGGAGATTGTTTATCAAGAAAATAACTTGGCAAGGTTTTGGCTACTTGCACAAGCTGAGGTACCAGAACTTGCCAAAAAAGCCCTCGAACATATTTTGCCGTTTTGTACCACATATTTGTGTGAACGAACCTTTTCTGAACTGTGCAACCTAAAGCCAGCAAAAAGAAACAGACTGAAGAACATTGAAACTGATTTAAGGCTAAAGCTGTCTAAAATAAATCCCAACATTTTAGGGATAGTCAAAAGCAAAAAGCAGTACCATTGTTCTCACTAAAGTAAAGGTAAACAAACTGACAACATTTTTATTTCAATATTTCATTTAAAGTCTGTTGTAACACCGGTATACTTAGTTTATACTTATTCCATTCATGTTTTTTACATTACAGTGTTTACTTCAATATAAATAAAATATATGAAAACTAAATTACAAGGTTTAATTTATGTTTTTCCAGTCCACAGCTTATTAGAATAAATTTTTTTTTATTTTAAGATGGTAAATTTTAAAAATACTAAAATAGGCTAGTTTTGAGGGGTCCGCAATGACCACATAAATAATTGAAGGGGTCCTCGAGTACAGGAAGTTTGAGAACCCCTGGGTTAGAGTACGGAATCGTATACTGGGGTGGAACGTACTATTCAAATTTAATGTCACATATTGCACTGAAAATAAAGTATGCAAGACTGATGGCAAACAATCTAGATATGACTCATCCTTCCCGCATTCTCCTTTTATAAAACTCTTCTACTTAGGCATCTTCATGTGTACGAAGTGCTGAGAATATTTTTTATTAGAAGTAAGGGTAATAGTAAAAGCGTTGTTTACAGATTGAAATTAATAAATCATGATGCTATTTTTGTGCCAACGCCTATGAACAATTTTTATAAAAAATCATTTGATTATTTAACACCATATTTATTTAACAAAATTCCTTTAAAATTGAAAAAAATTAAGAACATAAGTTTATTTGGAAATAAAGTTAGAAAATGGCTCTTTACAAGGGAATCAGTGGAAGATTATCTAAACGAGTAAATAATTTAGGATTAAACATCATTCGGAAACACTTAATTTTATAAAACAAGCTCATTGCACTGGTTGGGTAGAAAATTTAGTCTATTTTTGGGTTGAATTAAAGGCTCTGGATAAAATAGTATATTATTATTTTGTATTCTTCATTATATTTAAGCAAAATATATATGTTTAAAATTGGTTTGGAAGCAACTTAACATAACAATAATTTATTTAAATAACGAATTTAGGCCTATGCCTCACTATTTATTAGTCTAGAGCATTATTAAAGCATTAAATAACATTTCTAAGTGCTCCTCCACACAGGCTTTGCCTTGGTGGTTTACTTTTTTGTTTTTCTCTGATTTCATAACTATCTCATTCTTTATAATATGAAGGTCAGAATTGGCATATATATTAGACTTATTGTTCTTAATTTATTTTGGTTATTATGTATTTTATTTGTTATATTGTCTATTGTAGACTAATGGCTATGTTTGTAGTATAGTTATGTTTTACTATGCAAATTATTTACGTTGAATAAGAAAAATAAAGATTATTATTATTAGAAAATATATTACAATAATAAATATCAGCTGTAAATAATAATTGCCATTTAATATTTGTTCAATGTGTCATAAGGGTGGCATCCTAAATTCACGGTCATTTAATGTTGCCTACATACTCCTTAAACCGTATGTAGGCTTTTCTCGTAGAGCTATGTGAGCTATCTGGGTTGAGTTAGTTATCTGTGGTTTACATTTTGCAAATTATAAGGTAATTTTTACATTGAGAATATTTTGTTAAATCTTAAAAGTGGTACTGAAATTTTGTTTGTAACTTTCGCAAATCTTGGAATATATAAGTATTTTTTTGTGGTTTCAGAATTTGAAAGTGTTATTGTATATCATGATAGATGAGGTAGCAATCTATGCCAGTAATCCAGTAATCTACATGTCACACATAATCGCTCATTATGATTAATAGTATTCCTTAAATGTATGTTTTGTTTTCAATTATTGGTGTTATCTTGTCTTAAAAGTTTTCTATAAATGTTTCATCCATCCTCATATAGTTACGCCAGTTATCTGGTTCGGTTATAAGCTCTCTCTCTCATTTTATTAATTTAAGACATAAGATTCCTTTTTCTGATGCGATCTTTTCATCAAGCATTTCCTTTTTTCTCTTAATAGTCATAGAATATAGTAAGTATTCCTAGGCTTACCGCTATAAGTTGATCATTAGTTAGTGACTTCGTACTAATAGATACGACACACCAAATGATTCAGAACAACAAATCATTACACGGTGTAATAGTTAAATTAGTCATTAGAAAAGAAAAGATTGGCTGTACTTGATTTTTATCTGAAATAAATAAAGTAACTTACATTTATTTTTATCTGAAATAAATAAAGTAACTTACATTTATTTTTTTTAAATGTTCAATCATCTTGTCACAGTAATATACTTACAGGATATGATTTGGATATAATATGCTCATAAATCAACTTATTCTGACGTTTATTTTCATTTGTGAAATATAGGTGGGTTGGAAAATGCTTCAAATGCCCATTTGTAGTTTCAGTTTACAATTTTAGGAACTAAATATATAAAAATACTCTTGTACATAAATGCAATAATGTGTAAAAATGTCAAGTGAATTCATTCATTAATTTTTAGATTTGGGTACACAAACATATGAAAGTTTGATTATACATGCATATTTTGAAAGAGCATGTTAGTTCATTTACTACCAACATCTGTATTATTTCATATCAATAAAAATGTGTTTGTTGTATCAATAAAAAGTTGATTTGTGGTGAATCCACTGGTTAAAAAAAGCACTAGTTTAAAAAAATCTATATTATTCAGAGACTATATCAAAGTGACCTTTTTCAACAATTAAAAACAATGTGACTTTCCTCTGTTGTTGTAAATCTATACATATACTTAATGCACAACTCACTTATGTCAATGTTACCTCAGTCCAGGCATGATCTGACACATCGTGAATTAGTCTCGCCTCTAAGCCTAAGGCACGACACACAGCAGTGAAAGCATTAGCCCACTCTCCACACCGACCTTTACGAGTAGACATAAGTGTAGCGGGTGAGTTGATCCGGGGAAATAGGACTCTACCTGAGCAATTCCCACACGTGTATACCTGTGCATTCATGTTATTGGATCAAAAATATCTTACATAAATTGTAAGTACAGGAAAAATGGAATAAATTAAACTGCCTAAATTGTCGTTAACAGATACTAAGTGTAATAAATAAAATTAACAACATCATATATATGTATGTAAATGTATAAGTATCATGTATAATTATGTACAGTAGTCCCTCTCTAGTCCGACACTTGCTACACTGACAACCTCACTAGTTCGATGCGTCGTCAGTCACGTTAGTCTACTGCATGAGTCATCGGTTTAAGATGTATTTGTTCCGCCATTGTGTGCTTTGTGCGTGCATGTAGGCCTCCTCAGTCACTGTTTCGAAGTGTACGCTGCGCTAATGAATAACTGTGTACAGTAGTTTAGCTTTATTTAAACTGTTTCATTCTGAGTTACTGTGTGTGTGATTCAGTACTGTACTGCACAGTGTACTTTTTAGTTATTGTCTTGTGTGGACTGTACATTACAGGGTAAATTACATAACTATAAGTACCTGAACTCTCTCTAAATACTAAACTACATAAGTGTACTGTATAAGTGTGCAATGTCTCAATGAAACACTAAACAAAAACATAAAATATTAACCCTACATGATAAATGTCAATGATTGGTCAATGTTCTCCCTGAACGAATTAAATCCCAAACTTCCCAAAAATTATTTAAATCTCGGCTGAAAAGTCACCTTGTGTCTAATGCTTTCTATACGGTTGGTGAGTTCATGGACCACCATCATGGGAATTTATAGAATGCCCGGTCACTCCAGCACTTTGGTGACAAATTCATGCTTTCTCTCAATTAATAATTAAAATCTCTAACACATGTTTAGCCCTGCTAAAGACTTTAACCAACTAATAAGACTTAAGCTAACTATTAATAAGCTTTATAGCCTTAACTAGCTTTAACTAATTTGACGCTATTTATTGTACCTTTGTACATTTACAAATAAAGCATTTTGAATTGAATTGAATTGAATAAATGGGAAATTATTAAAAAGATTGATCTGGGGATACTCCAACATCCTTATCTAAAATGTATAACATTGGTAGATCAACTGTTATATATATTTAAATATTAATATTATATATTAAAATATATAATATTGTAAATAACCATGAAAAAATTTAACATTTCGTCGAATCTGTTGCTAATGATTCAGATTTTTATTCATCAAAAAACAAACATTGTAACAGGTAATAGTCAACAAAACATATTATACAAGAAGTCTTAGTCTAAGTGATACAATGCATACAGGGAACAAATAAAGTCATTTACATAAAAAGTCGCGGATGCAATAATATTCACCCTGTATCAAGAATGCTTTTAAGGTTTTTTTGAACTTGTTTAAATCGGCAATTGACTTAAAATACGGAGGCAGAGCATTGTACAGTTTAATGCAATTAAACTGGACTTGTTTCTGAAAAAAAGAAGTTCGATGACGTGGAATATCTAAATAGTCATAATTTCGATGTGAGTAATAGTGTATTTTATATAATTCAGAGTTAGTAAACAGATGACAATTTCTTTTTAAAAAGCTGACTGATTCTAAAATATAGATCGATGGGAATGTTAACAAATTGTTCATGCGGAAGATGTTTCTATAGGATTCCCTAGCAGAGATGCCACAAATGATGCGTAAGGCTTTCTTTTGTAATCTAAAAATGTGTAGATTACTTAAACTTTGAGCTCCTCAGATTGCCACCGCATAAGACAAGTGGGGGTATACACACCCATAGTTCGCTGATAGCAGGACCCGCCTATCTGTAAAGCAAGCTAGTCTTCGTAGAGTGAATAATGGCTTGAGAAAACAAGCTTGCTGTCAATTACCAACCCTAGGAATCCAACTTCTAACTCGGCGCTATCTGTCACCTATAATGAAATTGTGATCTAGATTAGAGTCAAAATGAATCTAACCACTTTAGTCTTTTGTGCATTGGCAACAAGTTGGTTACTTGTAAACCACTGCAACAAAGCGCTACCATTTAAAAAAGCATCTATTTCTGCTGCTGATCGATCTTGATTAGATACTAGTAAAGAGGTGTCATCCGCATATAGACATAAGTTGGCATGGTTCACACTGCTGTGGATGTCATTAATAAAAATCAAAAATAAAATTGGTCTCAATATGGACCCTTGGGGGACGCCAGTAAGATTTCATGAATCCAAAATTATCCAAATATGGAATCTTCACAATCTGATGGCGACCCACAAGAATGAATAGAACCAGTTGAGTGCAACATCCCTAATGCCCACGTTCTCCAGTTTTCCCAGAAGAAGTTTATGGTTGACCAAGTCAAAAGCTCGACTCAGATTGAAGAAAAGTCCAATAGTATGCTTTCTACTGTCCAAATTCGTGACAACTTGTGATATAAAGTTGTACATGGCATCAACAGTTGACAGGCCTGGTCTGAAACCAAACTGTGCTGGAATTAAAATCTTATTTGTTGACAAATAGGGCAGAAGACGGTTGAGCATGAGTTTCTCCATCACTTTAGAGAAGGACGACAAGATGGAAATAGGTCTATAGTCACAGTTACTACTGTCAGTTACACAGTCAGTTGGATCACCAGTTTTATAAATAGGTGATATAATTGCCTGTTTTAAAGAAGAGGGGAAAACCAGAGGTGATCGAAGAATTAACTAGGTGTGTCAGAGGAGAAGCATATTCTTTTGCACATTTTTTCAACAGATTTGATGACACTCTATCAACACCCGAAGAACAGCTAGAAGACAAAGACGCTATTATTCTTACTACTTCCTCCTCTGTAGCAGGCGATATAAAGAAAGAATGAGTCACCCGATTTGTAGTAATGAAAGGTGGCGTAGATTTATTGATACCTAATCGGTCGCTAATATCAGTAAAGAAAGTGTTGAAATGGTTGGCAACCATTTGTGGATCGACGATTGTTAAGATCATTTTTCACATGTATTTGTTTAAATGGTTTGCAAGAATGTTCAGGTCTCAAGTCATTAATTACCTCCCATTCCCCCTTGATCTTATTTTTGGAGAAATTCAGGTGGTGCAGAACTTTTTGTGCTTTTGAAGACAGAATGGAAAACTTAAATTGTTTTCGGATTGAAGACAAGATCGTTTTAGATGGTATATGGAATCAAGGTCTTTGGAAAGGTCATAGAAAAACAATAGGCAATTATGTAAATTTGTTTGACTTTTGTTGAGCTGGATTTTTGAAGAATACATCCGATTCGACAGTATCTTCTTCTTTAAAGGAAACACCCAATCAAGAAGGCGACTCAAGAAAGAGAAGAAAGCGTTGTATTTCTCATCCACGCCAACCGCTTTGTACATTTCATTCCAAGACTCACGTATTAAAAGCAACTTGAAAATAAGTATGTCATCATGAAAAAAACTACGCGTAACCACGTATTTAGGAATACTTGATTTGATCAAGGAGGGTAATGATATATGTGCCATTTGAGCATGATGATCGGAGACTCCAGCCTTCACCACTGAGGAGTTAAACTCTGTCTTTGAAACATTGGTAAAAATTTTATCAATCAGAGATTTTGAGCCAGAAAACTCTCTCGTGGCAGATAAAATGCATCTTCGCAAACCAAAAGAGGCCATTAAGTTATAAAGGTCTAGAGCAGGTCGAGAGTCACTTAACATGTTAATATTAAAATCCCCAGTTACAACTATTTGAGTATTGCGTTTTATGACTGTCTCAAGGCACTCATAGATATATGCAAAAAAGACTGAAATGTCCTCAACTTTCATCTTGGGTGGTCTGTATACAACAATAATCAACAAGTCTCCATAATTTTTGGTCAATCTCCATTATTCAATGATCCGGGGGTTGTAAAACATTGAGAAGTGCTGGGTTTCCTGAAGTTGAAGAAGCACTTGTGTCTTGGTTTTAACAACAGAGATCAAGACACGCTCCAATTTATAGAGATATTTTAAAGGAGTAGGCAAAATTTTTTTTTATCAGCAGATTTATAATAAAGATGATTTTAAAGTCAGTGAGGGATGGCTCGAAAAATATATAAGCCGACATAAGGCTGAATGATAAAGCTTCAAAAAATCCATTTATAAAGTGTTAGCTTGATTATAACTTACTTTGTTACCAACATAAATTACATGGAAATTAACTGATGCCAAGAATTTAAAGAACACAGCAAGTGGCCATCTTTATGTTTTTTGCTGTGCTATAGTTTGCAAATTTTGTATTAAAGATGTCAACACCGCCTTTTGTACTATTATACTCTACTTTGAAATATACTTTTTACCTTTTGCTGGTCCACTTCTCCAGTGTCAAAGGATGGTGGGCAGCAAAACGATATATATTTTGTGATGTATAAAATAATGCTGGATTCATCTTGAGAGCCAAAAGTATTAAACCCAATTTACCAAGTTTTTGTTAGGAGAAATTCTCTAAGAATCTCAGGTCTATCTTTGTCACAGTTCCAAATAATGCTACCCCATCATTTAACAAGAGCATTGCCAGTTCATGATTGCTGTAATAATTATCTATTGTAAGTATATGATTAGGCCCTTCGATCTGTTCCACTAATCACTTTACTATATCAATGGTTTTATTTAATAAGCATAAGGTCCTGAAAGTTGTGTTCCACAGTATATTTCAAAATTGAAAACAGAATTTACATAACAGACTGTGTACACTTTAATCCCATTTTTAGAGTATGGATTACATAACCACAATGACCATGAAATGGATGTAACATTTCATGTATGGTGATATATTCTGACATGCTGTAAGTGTTTTGAAAACTACAATTTCAATCAGAATGAATATCTTCAATTGCAGCCAATTTATCTGTTGCAATTCTATGCAATCTGCTGTTTAAGGTTGTAAAACGTATTGATTGAAAAATAAATCTATTAATACCAATTGCAGCTCTGCATACCAATGATGGTCAGTTCTAATTGGTGTTTTGTACCAGTAAGATATGACAAAGAATATAGACAGATACAGAAGCCCCACGCAATGCTAACTTTTGAAATGCGAAATCGCTTAACTCACCGGTCAGATCATACTGTAAAAACCGGCCAAGAGCGGTTGCCAAACTGTGGCTAGCCGGCCAGGGAGAAATCACTCGCTACGTATCGTCTCTGATCTCTCTAGTCTAGTCAACTGCAACAGTCCCGCATGTATTATGTCCCGCATGTATTATGTCGGTTTGTGGAGAGTGTTCGGAGACGGTTAACACAGACGAGGCTTTACATTGTGTAGAGTGTAAAAACGTGCTACATTTTGCGTGTTCACGTGTAAAAACCGCAGAAAACTTTAAGAAACTCACAGCCAGGAAAAAGGGTTCATGGAAATGTGATAAATGTGATACGGGAGAATTGCCGTCGCCAGTGGATGGAAATCCTATTTTGGACTGTATTAACCTTCTTCGAAAAGACTTGACCAAGCAGATAAGTGTCGTTAACTCTAATGTTAAAGACGTGAAGGAGCAACTGGACATGGTGAACAAAACTATCTCAACACTACAAGTTTCAGTCTCAAACCTATCCTCGGAAAACACGTCCAAGAAAATCGAAATAGACAAGTTGAACAATGAGTTGACGGAAACAAAGAAAGAGTTATCTCAGGTGAAAGTAGAATTAATGGAAGCTCAGCAATATTCCAGATCCGACAACATTGAAATTGTTGGAGTTCCGTTTAATAAGGGCAAGAACTTGTACATTATATTAGACCGTATATGTCATGGACTAAAAATTAAGTTCAACGAGTATGACGTGTCGGTGGCTCACCGCCTCGCCGTGACGGACCGTCGGCCTAACCCTAGTATTGTTGTTAAATTCGTCACCCGGATGGCTAAAATAACTTGGATGAATGCGTACAAGGAACATCGTCAAACTCTCACTGGAGCCAAGCTATCCGACCACTGGCCATCCTACCCCATCTTTATAAATGACCATCTTACTCCTACCTACAAGCAAATCCTTGGGAAAGCTCGTCAACTCAAGAGGGAGAAGAAGCTGGCGGCTGCGTGGACCTACAGCGGCAAGGTGTTCGCTAAAAAGACAATAGACAGTCAGCCTCAGCACCTGAGAACTATGGAGGATCTGGATAAACTACTGACACAGTCTGTTAAGTAATATTATAAATTTTACTTTGCTGAGGATGCTATTGATTTGCCTTTATATTATTTTCGTCTGTTTTCGTTTTCGTTTTGACAACAGAATAAATAAATAAAAAAAAAGAAAGAAAATAATAATAAACATTTAGTAAGATATTATATTTCTTCTTCCTTTTTTTTTTAATTGTTAAATAGTACTTTTCACATAATTCGTTATATAATAAATTCACATTATTTATTTTAATGGTATTCTAGGCTATTTTATATCTTTTAATAAAACTCAACTTATTTCACCTTATTTATATATTTCGTAAATTCTTGTTACTTAAAAATTGTTTTTTATCTTTGACCTGTATTAAATAACAAGGTTGTGAGTAATTATTACATTTTGTAAATGTTCTGTCAATAAATATTTAAATATTCTACATATCAAATTAATTATAATGATTAGTCTTTGTCTTTTCAATAACTCAAGTTGCCATATTTAGTCTTAAATATGCTCATAAATGTCACAAACAAAAGAAAGTTGTCTGTTTTTCTTAGATGTTTAATTGGTATATTATTAAATAAACAAGTATAAATTATGTGTCAATATAATCTTTAAAAGTTGAAACCACTCATTTTATAGCTTAAACACACACAAAATATAACATCATAAATGTACTTAACAATGTATTCATTTTCTGTGATTATTAGTTTGTTTATTCATATCAAATGTAAGGTTATTGTTAAATAATCCCCTTTCATTTCTTTCTCTTTTATTAACGTGAAATGTTACAATAACAAACAGTTAATATTATTTTGGTTAATATTATTATTGGTTTAAATATTATTATAACACAATGTAAAGGTTACTTAAGTTATTTTTCTCAAAGGAGTAATATCTATTCTAAATCCAATAATATGAATAGGAATTATGAATAGCTAGAGGCTTTTGATAAAATCATATTAAAGTAAGAAATCTCAATTAAGCTTTTAAATAGTACTTTTTTTTTTCATTCCTTTTCTTTCTTAATATCGTACATTTTTAAATATAACTAATCATTCTCTTGTTTTGAGTGTCTGAAAGCTAATTTAATAAGAGTAAATTGAGTAATTTTATATAATTCTTAATAGATTTCAATTCTGTGTAAATTATATTTTCATTTAGATGTAACATTTAAGTTTAATTTATATAAGTATAAAAATATAAGTAATATTAGTATCTTTCGGTTTTTAATGATATAACTGTAACTACGCTGTTTATATGTAATTATTATTAATAATGATTTTGGTTTCTATGTGCTAGCAAATACATTCTTAAACGCTGATACTCTCATCTTCACTGTTTTGTTTTATTGGACACAGAAACTATTATGTGTGTAATATTACTGATAATATAAATAGCATATATTTTAAAATAAGCATATATAATAATTTTATATTTAATGCTTCCATATTTAATAATTTTATATCCAATACTTCATACTAATCACATCTAATATGGATAGTCAAATTATAAAGGACTGGATGACAGTGTAAATTCAAAGCCTTCATTCATCCATGAAATATATTTTGTGAAGCCTAATAGATTTGTTTAAACTAAATTATGGAAATTCATTTTTTACACTCAACGTTAGCAGTTAAAATCAATATAGGTTTAGTTATTTAAATGTGAATAGATTACGTTTATTCAGTTTGTTTATTTATTTATTTATTTATTTATTTTTTTTTTATCTAGTAACTTTATCTCATTATACAATCAGTAAAATTATCTTAAGGAGCAAACTAGCTAATCCTTACAATATGTTCATTTATACAGGTATTTAACTTATAGTTACAGTTATATCCCATTCGATTAGTAAAACCAGTTTGATGTTATGTGGGATGGGGCGGGGCGGGGGAAGACGACACAACAACGGAGCGGTCTTGGAACAATGACTTCATGACGACTCTTGAACAGTACAGACAAATTACTTGTCACTCTACGGACTCTACTAGGGTGTTTACGGAATGGTTTACAGATGAGGACAATCTTAGTTTAAAAATTATACACCTTAATATACGTAGTATTAATAAAAATTTAGATAATCTATTGGCAATTTTAGAGGCTATTAAAATTAAATTTGATTTAATTATATTAAGTGAAACGTGGCACGGGGAATCTGAATATTTTTCTGAATTAGAAGGGTTTGACTATTTATTTACCAAGCAACATATAAATAGGAACGACGGACTCGTCGTTTATGCCAATACTGATCTGGGCGTTTCCTGCACACAAATTCAACTTGGCCAGTCAAACGGTCTTCAGTTAGACTTCGTGATTGGTTCAAGGCCATACAGCGTTCTGGCAGTGTATAGAAGCCCTGCCACGGATTGCGATACGTTTAATAAATCACTGGAACATTACTATAGCTCTACAATAAGAAATTGTACATATATTTTTGTTGGGGATATTAATATTGATATTTTGTCAGGAAACGTGGATTATCATAGAGAAACGTACCTTGACTGTCTCACGGGGGCTGGTCTGACCTGTTGTATTGATAAACCTACTCGTGTGACACAAGAATCAAGTACATGTATTGACCATATTTTTACTAGTCACATAGATGACAGTGCGATCGCTACCTTTATTCTTGAAACCGATATTACTGATCATTATATGATTGGACTGAAAATGAATCATTCTAAAGAAATTTCAACAAAAACGCAACAAACCATTGAAACCAAAACTTATTTAGATTGGGCTCTTTTGAGTAGGAATTTGAGGGGGGAAGTCTGGAGTGACGTCGTGGAGTGCCTCGATCTTGACACAGCTTGTGAATTATTTTCTGATAAGATTAAATTAGCAATAGAAAAAGCCACTAAACCTAAATTAAATTCAACCAGACTGAAAAAACTGAAACCCTGGATTACTTTGGACATTATAAAACTGATTAGACAAAGAGATAAAATTAGTAAATTGGTTAAAAAAAATCCATTTAATCCTGAATATAGAATGCAATATCTTGATGTAAGAGCAAATATTAACCACCAAATAAAATCAGCTAAGACCAACTATTATAAAACCCAAATTGATAATTCGATAAGCAATCCAAAATTGTTTTGAAAAACCATTCGAGAAATTTCTGGTTTAGGGAAAGCAAAAAATAAAACAAATTTCAATAACATCATGGAGGGCAGCCCTTTGGAAACTGCGAATTCATTCAATCAATATTTTTCTCAAATCGGAAAGAATCTGGCCGATAAAATTACTCCTTCAGGTCCACCTGTAGTAGATGATTCAGGTTTTCAAGCTGAATGCGAGTTTTCATTGAGTCCGGTGACTGAGGAACAGGTGAAGCGGTGTGTTAGGTCCCTCAGGGGTGGCTCTGCTCCCGGTTACGATAATATTCCCACAAGAGCAGTAAAAGATAATACTGAATTTTTAATTAATCCTCTAACGCATATTATTAATCAAAGTATAGCCTCGGGACTTTTTCCTAAGGTATTTAAAATAGCAAAAGTAATTCCTTTATACAAAAATAATGATAAGGCAGATCTTAATAACTATCGTCCTATATCTTTGCTGAGCGTTCTATCTAAAATTCTTGAGAAAGTTGTTAAGATCCAAACCCAAAGTTATCTTGAAGACAATAAGCTATTGTGTGACAATCAATTTGGCTTCAGGAAAGGAATAAACTCTTCTGATACATTTTATTTAATTAATGAACATATTATGAATTCAGTTAACCGCAACAATAAACTACTTATATGCTTTATTGATCTTGCCAAAGCATTTGATTCTTTAGATAGAAATATTCTTTTTAAAAAGTTAGAATGTATCGGATTCAGAGGTGTCACTCTCAAATGGTTTAAAAGCTACTTAAGTGATCGGCTTCAAGTTGTGGCACTTGACGGTCTTTTGAGCGAAGCGAGACCAATAGATTTCGGGGTTGTCCAGGGAAGTACCCTAGGACCTCTTCTGTTTCTTATTTATATTAATAATTTATCTAAAATTAATATCACATCCAAATTATTTTTCTTTGCAGATGATACTGCTTTTCTGGTCGAACAAAAATCATGGTTGGAGACCTTTAATTGTGCAACTCAAGATTTGAGTCTAATTAAAACTTGGTTTGACCAAAATAAGTTAACAATGAATATCTCCAAAACCAAATGTTTACCAATTGCACTGAGGGAAGGGAGCGAGCCACCAATGGGGCTAACCTTAAGAGTTCACACATGTGGCAATTATATGAATTATAATTGTGACTGTTATAAAGTAGATAGAGTCAGCCAATATAAATATCTTGGAGTTATATATGACAATAAGTTAAAATGGGATCTTCATATTGCCTATATTAATAAAAAAATTAGAAAGTTAATTTTTGCCTTCAAGCAACTTCATGGAGTTTTAGATTTTAATTCAATTAAGTCTGTTTATTATGCACACGTTCAATCAGTATTACAATATGGCATCATATGCTGGGGAGGAGCTTACAGAACTCACATAGAACAACTCAATAAAAGCCAGAAATATTTACTTAAAATCATCATTGGCAAAGGCAAATCGTTTCCATCAATTGAATTATTTAAAACCAAAAAAGTTCTAACAATTAGACAACTATTTATTCGTACTCTTATGCTTTTTATTCGTACTCGGAAATTATTAAATTTTTCTGTCAACTTGCATCATTATGAAACGCGGCATGCAGTAAGCTTAAACCCCTTAGTTCCAAAAATTTTCAAAACAGTTAATTATACTTGTTCACATTACATTGCTCACCTGTTGTTTAGAAATTTACCGAACCCTCTTAAATTTCCACAAGTTAGCTTATATGTTTATAAAACAATGATAACCAATTGGCTTATGGACCTGGAGGAGGAATCGGTTGAGGCCCTGATCAGTTCTGAGTATAGATGACCGCTTCATAACATTGCACTTCCTTCGTCCCTCTGACTTTCTGCCTTTTGCTCTTTGATTTCATTTTGCTGCATAGTTCTCTTTTTTTTTCCCCCTTTTTCCATTGTGTTTATCTTTTTTACATATACATATATACAATTTTTTTTTCCTTTCATAATAACCCTAATCAAAAGCATTCAACATTTTCTTGTTTTAAATACCATCCAAAATTGTTTAGTTTTTATTTTTATTAAATTGCCATAACTCATCAAATTGTGTATTTTATTCAGTTTGAATTTTTTATTTAATCCTGAATAAGAGTAGTCCATTAGTTTTAGTATTAATTGTTCATTGTACTGTTTAAGATTGAGCTTTTTTTTTATTCTCTATTTTTATTTTTGAATTAAAGAACTCCCTTCCACGCACAAGCCTTGGGCTTATGTGGAAGGTACTCACATATAAAACATGTAGATTTATTTGTATATATCGATGTATTTATTTTCTTCATATAACTATGTATCTATGTAACCTTATGATTTATATTTGAGTGAGTAAATAAAGATTTTGATTTGATTTGATTTGATGTAGGGCATGAGCAGTCCAACAACGATGAATATACGGAGTTTAATATTACTGTACATCTTTTACTGTTAAAATGTAATATTCGTATTAACATTTTTTATTTGTTTAAATCAGTGCCTGCCCTAAACAGTCAAACCTTAGTAATTACTTGAAAATAAAATTTAAAAAAATCAGGTATTCTTTCCTATATTACGTTTTTGTTTCTCTTGTTTACTATAGGACTTCACCAACAAGTTTTGCATAACTTGGTGAGGCCTAGATTTTGTACACACACACTTGAGTAAAAATAAGTAAATAAAACATATAGAAAACTATTTGCCCGTGTAATGGAAATGAATAAAGTAAATGTAAAAGCTTACTATCGTGAATGTATTTAAGATAATAATAATAAATACTTGCAAAATTGTAAAGAATAACTTAAATAAATTTTAATATAATTAATTAGTATACTTTATTATTTTATTGGCGTTATCAGACTAAAATTCCATACACGTAGCTTAACCCAAGGAGTGTTGGTACTAATGTTGTGTAATGTCGCCAAATTTTCAGTGATTTGTAATACTTTTTTTAAA
>JAQJVL010007529.1:0-23566 GCA_035578905.1 Stictocephala bisonia
AAAACCATCTAGGTTTAATGTACTTAATAATAAGTTCATAAAAAGTATTTAAGTAGGCCCTACTTATAAATTAACTAACAACTCTTTGTAAATGACTAATTCCATTATGAGCCAACATTTAAAATGTCACATTCCTCCCTGCAGATGACACGCATGGACGTACACGTACAGTGGTAGGGAAACGTACACAATACTCGTAGTTTGTATGTCAAGACTGATAAATGAAACCTTGAGTTCTTCCATTTCAAAGTGCACGTCTCCAATCCACTTTTAATGGGGAGTTGTGTTATTTAGAACTTTTTATGTATGTCAAGATTTAGTTTTATTTTTTATGTTTAAAATAATTGTTATATTTGATTTACGTTTAAAGATAGAAATGTTAATAAACTAGGTAGTGGACACCCCTGCACGCTTCGCGTGCCAACCCCGACGCTCGCTGCGCTCGATACACCTCGGCATTCGGTCTCGGCATGTAACTATTCAATACAAAGAATAGTAGATTAAATATATAACGTAAAATCACAATATTAAATTTAGTTACAGTATCTCACTCACAGTAATTAATTGCTTTGCCACCTATTCAGCCTATTTCAAGCATGTTTATTTTATTTATTTTTGTTTAACAGCTGAAGATTAAACTCATAGTAAAATATTAAAAATTCATCAATAGTATAATGTAAAACATTCAAAATAGACATGTTTATTTATTTACAAACCAACTGTTATTAATTTACTAAAATCAACCCAATGTTATCCTTATGGAGCAATCTTTTAAGGGTAGTTTCTACCCCTTAGGAGTACTTTATCAAGATGAAAATTTTTTAGTACACTATTTAATGCCTAAAGAAACAGTGTAAAAAATGTCAGCTCTGTACCTACATGGGAAGTTGGAGAATTAGTGATGAGTGAGTGAGTCAGTCAGTGAGGGCTTTGACTTTATATCAGTGATTTTCCATTACTGGTCTAAATATATTATGATAATTTATGATAATACAAAGCTGTAATTTTCCACCAGTTCCACCAGAAAGTCGTAAAAAATTATATAAAAATCAAACATTTGTTTCTGTGCTTATAAAATTCTCTATTCAGTTACGAAAATAGTAAAATATAAATTATAAATATTAGTCATTACGAAAAAATCGTTATCTTTTTATTACGAAAAACATCAGACCATTTTTTTGCCCAACTTTGCTCTAACTGAGACACTTACAAACCAACCTTAAATAAGGGATTTTTACACTTTTTTAAAAATCGTATTCATCATCTTGACATCGATGGAAAGGAAATGAAATATCTACTGAAAGACATTATCTTTGGAAAAACAGACGATGAGAGGGAAACGCTCACAGCAGACTTTATTGCAAAAAGATCAAACATCTCTACTACAAATTGACAGTTGACAGCTCTATAGTAGACTCCAGGAAATATCGCTGTTAACGTCAAAATTGAACTACGCAGGCTCCGCTCCAGCTGTGTTTGTTTAAAGTCATTTTTGTTCTATTTTTCCTTATGGAACAAAACACTGCACGAAATTTACCAGTTCCAAGAGGTGACAGTATGGTTAAATACTCATTCTTGATAGTAATTTTACCATAAACGTTGCAAACAAAATCTTTCTATTCTAATTATTGTAAATTGTTTATTTTGTTTATACTAAAATTAAAGGTTAGACATATATTTTTTTAGATACTGAATATGTGTTCATTACAATTCAAAATAAGTTCGTTGATTTATGCTGTTATTTGTATCGGAGACGTCGACGTAGTTTAACTTTTTTCCTCTATATTCCAAAATGTTAATAAATTATACCATACGGTTTGTTTATGAGTTATGCACCAAAAATGAGTAGAGCGCCCAGCTTAGCGCTCTAAGGAATTTTGTTCTAAATTTTATCGCATATGCTGCTAGGAGTAATGAAGATCCTGACTCAGTACATGAACAAGCAATGTATTCCCCTCCCCTCTCTCCCCCTCATAGCCCCCGCCTGCCCCACCCCGCAAATATGACAGATGGGCATAACTCCCATATTTATAATACACTCTAGCAATAAATTATCTATACATTATTAATATACCTTTTTAGCCAAAGATGACTGTACACATTTCTACTCAAAATTAGAACAAATAATATTAATGGAAAAATAATTGTTAACGCTTAAATTCTTTGTAGATTTACTATATACTAAGATTATTAGTACCTTTTTTCCTCTATATTCCAAAATGTCAATAAATTATATCATACGGTTTGTTTATGAGTTATGCACCAAAAACGCCAAGTTAGTCACTTTGGGCAGGCATATCTCCATAATGACATTTTTTTAGAATTTTTTCCCGCAGCATGGACTTTTTATTACTTACACGGATACCAACAATTTTATTCCAAACATTTTCAAAAATAACTTTCGATTGAACACCCTTAACAACAGAACAGTGTTTTTTAAACACCTGTTTTTTATTACGTAAGAAACCAGCCGGTTTTTTCTACGTTAAAAATACGCAGTGTTCACTCTAATAACTTATACACAGCTGACTTATCCGATGCTTATCTTTACGTTAGTATTTACTATCACGAATTTAACTCTAAATTAACATAATAAATATTTGTAAATGTATTGTGGTTTTAATTTTATTGCTACTGATTCAATATATTTTTAGGTTTTTGTAGTGTATTATTTTGAAGGTCATATTAAGTGACCTTTGTACAGAAGCGTGTTTTAATCTGACAAGTATTATACTTCCAATAACGTGTAACATGAATACGTACTTCCATGACAATTAATTGACCCTTTACTGAACCATTGAGAGCCTGCAACTGACAAGGTCGCCCATTAACTGAGCGAAGATTACCTTAATTGAGCGAAAGCCCTCGAAGGGCCCCAAAAAACGTGCCCTAACTGAGCGAAGTCCAGTCCAGGTATATACGAGTTGTCGGGACAAGGAATGTTCTTGTTTATGTAGCATCATATCCCACCCGCATACCAGAGGCGGTCAACCACCTGGCTCCGGCACGCGCTACCCCGTTACCTAACCTAACCTAACCAAAAATTTTTTGGGGAATTTTATTTTGTATATTTGTGTAAAATTCTATTATGTTTAAAAGTGGAATATGAATGTTCATAGTCAAAGAGGGCCGCCGGTTCGCTCAGTTAAGGCACGTCTCGGGGGGTCTCCCTGGAGTGCTTCGCTCAGTTCAGGCACCCAGGCTACTTGACTCAGGTCACTTCGCTCAGTTAAGGCCCGACCACTGACAATTCAAGAGACTGAACTGCCCCATTAAAGATCTAGATACCAACTAGGAGCTCATATTCAAAATCATTAAAACAGTTTTCATAACTAGTTATGAAATCTTTAGTCTATAAATAAGCCAATTTTAAAGTATAATAATATGATAAATATGTTTTTATTTTCTCAAATACTCATTAAATTATTAATATCACTTAACATTGGTCATAAACGACTACAATAAAAGTTTCCATTTAAACTGAAACGCCAGTACTGGCCTGCACAAGACAAAATTACCAATATAAAACAATAAGTTTTACAGGCAAGTAGTTATTGAGACTAAGGACCCTGAAATCTATAATAACACGTATGTAGACTATGAAACACATTTTATAAACAAATTAACAAAATATATTAGACAGTGAAAAGTTAAAATCGAATGCTCAACAATGCCTGAGTGGAGGTCTGGTGAAATTAGAAAAATGTTAAATAGTGGATAATAGCAGAAATTAAAAGAAATAGAACTCTCTTAACAGATAATAGATCAATACCTTTTTACAAGGTATATTAATTTTTTACACACTGAAGCCTATTGAACAATACATATAACTGAAAATAAATGAATACAAAATAACTTTACTAATCTAACTCGATTTGAATGCCTAATTCGATTGAATATTAATTACATTTGCAATTATTGTATAAAAGTATCAAATCAAATCAGTTTTTATTGCAGTAAGTACATTTATATAAATGCATTGCAACAGTCAAAATGGTTTTAAAATAACTATAATTTTGTTATCTATCACTCATACAAAATTCACTCATACATACAGATTTAGAAAACATTCATTCTTCCAATTAATACCACTCCGAGCATAGGTGTCAGCTTACCAACTATAGGGTCTTCCAGTTGTTCGACAAAAACTCGTCCACAGCATAAAATGCATGAAAGGCTAAAAAGCCTTTAAGACGAGTTTTGAGGGCTTTCGGATTTGTGGCGATTTTCATAGAATTGGGCAGTCTGTTATTAAGATGAACACCTGCTTCTGAGGGCAAGTGCTCAAACGTTACTGTTCTGTGTCTCCCAGGCCTGTAGTTGTCCCTGCCTCTTGTGTTATATTCGTGTATGTCTCGCCCCTGAGTCAAGGAGCATTTAGAGACGAAAAAAGTTGTTGTTTCGAGAATATATAGGCAGGGTAAAGTTAAGATCTTCAAATTATAAAAAAATTGCCTGCAAAAGTCTCTAAAGTTGACTTTTGCGATTATACATATTGCCTTTTTCTGTAGCCTGAACAATCTAAGAAATTGATTGTTCGTACAGGGTCCCCATAACACTACGCCATAAGCTAAGTGAGGATATATCAAGCCATAATACGCCATCAACAGGACCTGAAGTAATTTCTAGACTATGGTACATCTATGTCATCTATTTGGACTTGTTAGTTTCGATTTATTATTTACTGTTCTATACTGTATTATGTCTCTTGACATTCCTACTCCTATTTAAATTTTTTTAGCACCTTATAATTATACAAATATATCGGAGGCAGAGTTTTGTTGGCAATAAATAATCGATAAGATGGTTCAGATCTAGTTTAATTAACTATTATTCCAGTAAAGTTGATATATATATATATATATATATATATATATATATATATATATATATATATATATATATATAGACTTCCGTATAAACACATATCCCTGCAGCTAGAGACGCAGAGACACATACCCCGGCAGCTCGTGCCGGGCTATGACTGCAGGGATAAGTCCGATTTCATAGACGCAGCGACACTTTCCCCTGCATAATGAAGGGATATGTCATTTCTGTTTTATACTGCACATACCCCTGCAAGTATATACGATCAATACTCAGTTGTGCCAACATCATTCTGAAGAGTATAAAAATATTTGTGACTTCGGTAATTCTCATTAATTAACTTATGTGACACCTTTTTGTGATATAAAATTCATAATGATACTTCCATAATTTTAATAATTTTAAATATCAATTGTTACGTTAAGCCTCCATTAAGGAGTCTATAATAATTAAGCAAATCTGCAACAACAAAGCCTCACGTTGTCGCGTCAATCTGTAACGTTAAACTTTCGTTACATTATTTATTTTAATTTAATCCATTGATTAAATTAAGTAATGATATTCAATAAATCAGAATTCTTTAATTTATTTCTTTTTTGTTTCAAAGTATTTATTAAAAATTTGTGACTTGCTACCTTGATGAGGTTATTGCATCACATTGATTTATTTTTCTTTTATTATTTAAAGATAAAAGTGACTAAATTTTGATTTATTTTAATTTAATTTAATTTAGAGCATGATTCTCTTTTTTACAATCTCAGGGTCGCGATATATGGTAAATCGGTGAAAACTGTATGATGCAATAAAACAAACTAAGTTCTTTTATAACATTATTTTTTATTACATTCTTTAATTGAATATTTTCAATAAAAACTGAGTTTACTCAAAATCTTTACAAAAGATCTTACATTATATTTTTAAAATCAAATCATGATTCTATCTAGTGAAGATAAATTTGCAATTACAATCTTAATAATAAATTTTAAACTAAACTTATCTGTTCATTGTTTGTTATAGATGATTTCAAATCATTTTCACGCACACGTATTTTAATTTGGACTGATTACATGTTGAATTCACACGCACAATGTTAGTGTAACAATAACCACTTTGCCCTTTGTCTTTAAACCATCATTAATACTTTGAAAACGGTTATTTTACCACGAGGTGTATACAGGTCACTCGTTCGGTAGGTCATGTTAAGTTAATCGTCAGAGATGGACTGGGGTGAGGCACGTACTATTACCGTTGGGCTTGACTTCTCCCCTCTTTCTTACTTCCGGTGCGAATGTTGTCTGGTTTGGAGAGTTTTTTACTATTTCCTTCAGCACTACTCGGTCTCAGTCTGTCTGGTGCTGACATCTGTGGATATATTTCAAACTGCCTTTCTCGTTTTGATTGGTTGTTTTCAAAACTCGTGCTCTGATTCGTCATAACTCAAACGCAGTATGTTCGTATTTTCAAATGTGTCTCGACGTGGGGGTAATTTGGCGGGAGTTGCCGGTTCAGGTTCCGTACGTACCCTAATTTCCTTTTATTTGGTGTTCGGTTTCATTTTTCAAGCGCAACCGAGAATGTTATTGTTGTCTGATGCCAACCCCGCCTGTCGCCACATGTTTTGACAATTCTTAGAATGAGCTCATCCATCCTGTTTTGAACAAAGAGTTTTGTTTACTGTGATTTATTGTTGGAGCCTCGTCTGTCCCACGGGTATTTTCTACACGACAATTCTCTAATATGATTTGATCCTTCTCCATCTATTTTAATTAAATATATTTTTTTTTTTTTTTATAATAATTTATTATTTGTCTAAATTAATTAATTTTCCTATCAATTTGGTGGACCTGTTACAGTACCCCCCGATTTTTTGCGATGTGTGAGTAACACGAGTCAAAAAATCTTGATTTTAAACACGATTCGCCAAATTGTCGATTGTTCCTCAGATAAGTTTTAGCTTTACATTGTTTACTATATCTAGAATGAAATGAAACTATTAACTAACATACAATTCAATATCAGATTACACATCACATATTATCTGAATAATACATCATAATTTCTTGTAAATATTCAAGAATCAATATTTATCAAAACAAATCATTTAAATTATCAATACAATTCAATCAATTACAATTCAATAAATCCTAAAGTTATTAATTACAAATTAATCATTCATGATCAAAAATTCAAAAGATTCACCACATCCTACATGGTTAACAATAAAAATCAACAATGCTAAAGTTACATTCATCAAACAACAATCCAATAAATCAAAATTGTTAATTAACAATTCCATAATTTATAAATCAAAAATTTAACAACTCATTTCATCGTACATAATTGTTCATAGAAAGTTAATATATTTTTAATTATTACAAGTTGTCAATCAAAATTCATCAATCATAAATCAAAATTTGTCAAACAAAAATTATACATTATACCTTCAAATTCATACATCAACAATTAATACATCCTTAAGTTATGTACAAGTATTTATCAAAATTAATTAATCATCAAATTATGATTTCCCCTTAATTATTAAATGATTAGTTTTCACTAACAAATTATTTCATTTGCTAGTACAAATTCAAAAATTATAAATCTAAGATCAATACATCATCAGAAATTATACAAGTTCTTATTTACAATCAATGACTCATTCCACAATATGAAATCACCCATCAAAATACACAAGTCATATATCAAAATCAACAGAATATAAGTCATCAATTACTAGGTTACATTTCAAAATTAATTAATCATCCACTTGCTTACAGTTATCATATCTCAACATCATCATTAAAATCCTATGACTATTCATCACAATAACATGTTATATAGTTCATCAATTTATAAATGAATCATCATTTATTTATTTAAATATCTCATCAACATTCTATCATGTTACTTGTCAATTCACAAATGAATTATCTTTTACTTATTTAAACATTTTATTTATCTTCCTATACTGACCTATTATTCATTCTGTCAATACCCTATCAGACTTTTCAAATGAATTTTCAATTCTTTTAACCATCTTTATATTTTCAACTTCGACATCAATCCTTTAATCCGTCTTTAAATGCAAATATCCATTATCAAACCATTAAACCATCTTTTAGATACTTAATCCCGTTATCAACCCTTTAAACCCTTCTTTTAATGCTGTAACCTGTTATCAATCCATTTCCCATTTTTAAGTTCCTTTATCTTTTTTCATTCCATTAACCCTTCTTTCATTGCTAAAATCCTGTTTCATTCCTTTATCCGTTTTTAAATTCCGTAACCTATTATCAATCCATTACCCTTCTTTAAATACTAAAATCCTATTTCACCCCTTTGTCCGTCTTTAAATACAAGTATCCGTATTCAGACCTTAAACCCTTCTTTTAATTCTGTAGTTTATCTCATCACCTTAAACCTTCTTTAAATACAAGTATCCGTTATCAACCCTTAATTCATTTTTAAATTCCCATATCTTTTTTCAATCTTTTATTCTTCTTTAATTTTTTAAATAAATTCTTAATCACTATACAACCCACACCATTCTCAAGTAAATCATTATACATTAAACAAGTCTTTACCTTATCAAGTCAGCTATTAATCACAAACAATTTTCCAAAAATTTTCAATCATCAACATGTCATCATGTTATCACACATGTCATTAATCCCTAGTTAAATCTTAGCATTTATCATTAATCAATAAACTAAAGATCCCTTAAAACTTTTTTACATATTATTTATCATTTAGCAATTCAATTTTCAAAGTTGTACATCGTTAATTACCAAATTATTTACATACTGATTAGTAATTTCAATCAATAGATTATCAACTCTTACATTTATATAAGAATAGCTTGAATTATTCTTTACTAATGAATCATATATACATCACTATATTTAAACACAATAAGTCATCAGATTATACTTATTGTTTATTTGGAATGAAATTCATCAGTCCTGAATCAAAGTTATCAAAGAAATCAATAAATTGTGCAACAGAAATACATGGTTCACATATTATCAAGTTATATACACGTATTGATTAATCTCAATAATTTATCAAATCCTATGTTAATACAGGAACAGTCTGTATTATACATTGTTAATGAACAATAGATACATCACATAATTCTTTGTCATTGATGCAAGTTATTATTATTATTTATTACTTTATAATTTATTATAAAAATTATTGTAATTCTTTTCAGTAATGAAATTATTATTTGAATTAATATTTATATCTCACATATTATTGAATAATATAAAAATTTTATCAATAAACACCATTGTCATTTTTTCATTATTAAAAATTCATCATTTATAAATTATTTATACTTTGGTTTTGTTATTTGTTTGTTATATGTTATTTATTTATTGCTATTATTTATTTCATACATATTTGCATAACATTTTGTTTTTTATTTATTAGTTTGAAACATATTGCCAAATTGTTGCTACGCCAGTGAGGTCCGATGTCACTGCACGTACTTTGGTCTGGTGATGGGGTGGTAGCTGCGCCAGTGGGGCCTGATGTCACTGCACGCGCTTCTGGAGTTGTTGATTCACAGCGCCTTGGTGTTCAAGTGTGTGCCATTTTGGAATATTGAGGGAGTCGATGTTACGCCAGTGGGGTCCGATGTCACTGCACGTACTTTGGAATAGTTCATTTACAACACCATAGTGTTCAAGTATGAACCAGGGTTCTGGAACATTGTAAGTGTTCTTGTAGAACATTGGTTTTCTTCAGAAGTTATTGCTTATTTTGACAAAAGCTTAAAAACAGTCACTCACTTTTATAAAACTGGATGTGGTCCAAGTGTAAAGTTTTACACTAGTTCGCACTTGTTTTTGTTTTAAATTTAGAGTATTGAAAAACCATAATTAAGTTCTGATAATGGCTCGTTCACAAAACTAAGAGTCTTGTAGATTAAAAAGATTGTAATGAATGTACAATCAAACACCAACTATGTCTGTTTTACACTCATGGGTTTTGAAAGTCAAATAAAGATAGATGACACAAAGGTTGACTCATGTGTCCAAAATGGCTGCTCTATCAAGTTGTTGGTCTTGACGGACTGGTGTGCCGGAATGCAGAGAGTTGACAGGGCCATGTCCATGGGTTGACTCATCACTCGGCGTGTCCCTGGGCGTCTCCACTGCGTCACGGGTCTGGCGAGGTAGTGTCGTCGCTTACTCTGGACCCCCCTATCTGTGGTACAGCTGTCACTCGTGTCCATGCATGTCCCCTTTTTCCAAAATGTCCCTTGTTGTCACTGGCTTTACTGCAATATCATTATACCTGCTGGTTGTTTCACTATTGTTCGTAAATTACCGACTGCTAATTCTTACAATGGTTTTAATTCCATATGTTGTCAACTGAATTGAAAAACTGTTTACAAATATTTAAACACACTCATGTTTAATCATCTTTTATCTTTATCTATTATTACTTGTATATACACACATATTACTTGTGTACAAAACTTTAATCATTCATATATTTACTAATGTTGCTTTGACATATTTTAAATTGACACAAATGAAGTTAATTATCATTATTAAATTAGTAAATTTTCCAATAACTCATTAATGGTTTTTCATTATTGATATTTTAATAATGAATCATATTTACTATTATTTTTCATTCATATCAAGTTATTATTTCTATTATTATTCTTGCATCATTGACACATAAAAGTTTACACAAAATTATCATCAAACATTGCAATTATTTTCATCATCAAATTTTACAATCACATATTTATCATATTAAATTCATTATTTACCATATTATTTATCAAAGTACTAATCTATGGGTGTCTGTAACATGACTTTGGTAAATGGGGACTTGCCATGCTACAGATCACTGTAAGCTTTTAGTTTTTAGACGCTATTGTCAAGGTTAACCAACACCTGAAACTGTAACACTGTGCCATTGTGTGATTAATAGAGTACTTGGCGTTAAAGAATTTAGAATTTGGAAAGTGACTAGTTGTAATTATGGTCGAATCGTACTGCTATTAACCACTGGCTATTCTCCCTTTCATAAAACTCTTATGATGATTAAGCATCATAAACATCTATAATAGCATAAACAATGTACATACTTGAGTTATTTCAACATCAACATACACAAGTTGCATTAAAAAAGTATTATAAAGAGTCTCCTTTACATCTTAGTCAAACCTAGGTATCATCTCATCTTATTCAATATCAGAATTACATTTATCTGATTACTTTCAATCTAAACAGAAACAAGTCATTGTAATAAAATATTTTTCAAAAATCTCCTTCAATCACATTAGTTAAATACATCCTTGAATCATATCATGTTGTTGTCTGAGCAATATTCATCATAAACATAAATAGTTTATAAATACAAAGTGTTTTAAAAATCTTGATACATTTTAATCTAACATACATGGCACATTCTACCAATGTTCTATTCAAAATATGGACATAAACCAGTTATATTAACAGGGTAGTTTAAAGAATCTCCCTAAATCAGCTTGGTTTCATATCAGTATCCTATTATCATTTGTGATACATTCATTTAGTCATTTCAATATAAGTATAAACAAGGTACAATAACACAGTATTGTAAAGAAATTCTCCTTTCATTATTTTAACAGAGTATACACAATGTGTGTCTTTGGATTATATTCAATATCAACATACAAGAGTTACAAAAGCAAAGTATTACATTATACTTTATTTACTTCATCATGATTTAACATTTCCTTGAGTCATATCATATTATTATTTAAATTATTTTTAGCATAAACATTGACAAGTCATTAGAACATTGTTTAGCATTAATTAGTTATCATACAAAGTTTTACAAGATAGGCCTATCTCACCTATTTCATTTTATGTGAACCTAGTCATTGCATTATTATTTGGTTCATGTTTTATTTATGTATATATGGGTTATGTCAACAATATATTTTAGTAAATCTCCATACTTCTTTCTAGTTATACTCATTTATCATGTTATTATTTTAAAATATTCAATATAAACATTTATGGATTATGAAACAAGCTACTATAAAACATCTCGTCAAACTATCTCGTTCTCACCTAAAAATCATTTTATTATTAGTGTTATATTCATTTAACACACATTATTATCAAAGTTTCATTTAAATCATTTAATATCTTTCATATTCATTAACAACTCTCTGGTTATTATTCTTTTTCACAAATTTTTTAATTAGGCCTACCATATATTTACTATTATGACATTTGTAGATATTTTTCTTTTAACAGTCATTTTACCATTAAAGATATTTATTTATCATCTTAGTTTAACATTAAAGTCACATTATTTCAATGTTATATTTAAATCTCCTATTCAATCACAAATTCACCTTACTGTCAATATTACAATTCTTCAACTAGGCCTACTATTTGTTTGTTATTAAATGACATCTTTAAGTATTTTATCATTTAAATATCATCTCTACATTTTCTTTATTTATTTTTCTATAACCCCCCTATCATTATTAAAGTTTCCTTGCTTCAATTGTTGTTTATTTATTATTATTTTTAAGTATTTTTTAGTGAACAGCTGAGTTTATAGTTTAGTTTTCTGAGCCAATGTAGTTATCCGAGAACACTGGTTTAACTTTTTTCTTTTTATACTTAAAGTTTGAGAAGCATGAGATATTATAGTATCTCATCACATAGTTTACAAAGTCTTCCATGTCTACATCAAAGTTTTCACCCCCCATCATATTATTTTCAACTTCCTTTTGTTTGTTTAGGCCCCAATATTTATTTATGATCTCCATCTCAAACTTGAAGAACTCATTCAATTCTTCTAACCTATTACTGATTGTTTTTAGTTTTTTATTTTCTTGACATTTGAAGTCATCTACTACACTTTCAAAATTAAAATTACTGAGTGCTAGAGTTTCATTTATTTGTCCTATTTTGCTATCTAGCACTGTGTTTAGATGCCCTATCTGGTTTTCTATTTCATCATTTATTTTAGGTCCACTCATTTTATTATTTACTTCATGACCTATCTCATTTGGTATTGCATTTGCTTTTAAGTATCCCTCTAACCTGTACTCATCAAAGTCTACATTTACTTTCTTGGTTTTATTGACAAAGTTGTCTTTAGTACTCCCTATCCTATCATCAACTTCTTTTATGTGCTCATTAGCTTTCATATTAGATTCATTGTCCAGACCTACTACATCATTATTTACTTCTTTTACCTCAAAACTTTTTTCATCTAACCTTACATTTATTTCATCAAGTTTAGAGTTTATTTTATTGGTTAGGTTTATCAGCAAATCTAACCTCACATTAGTTTCCTCATCATTTAAGTTCATTTTATTATTATTCATTGCTTTCATCTTGCTACCTGATCCTCCTAACTTAACCTCAATCTGCTCCAGTTTGGTATTTATGTCATTATTTACTCCTAACAGCAACTCTATTTTATTGGACAATAGGCTGTCCTTATCATTATTTACTTTGATAGGTTCTTGCCTACCTTTGTTTTCTACTTCATTCACAACATTAACCTCCTTTATCTCATTAACTTTATTTTCACCTACTTTTACTTCTTTGATTTTATTGTTTATAAGTTTATCTTCAAACTTATCTATTCTTTCATTTATATCTCTCCTAAGCTCATCTTTTATTTCATTAAGTTTAGTTTCTAGGTTAATATTTATTTCATTAATTTTAACCTCATTTTGGTCTAGTCTGTTGCTAATTTCATCAAATTTAGCTTCTAACTTAGCCTCTACTGCATCTAGTCTCTTATTATTTTTGTCAAGCTTGATTTCAAATCTATCTTGTTTATTGTTCATATCTACTATGTTTACATTCATTTTTATTAGCATGTCCATAATGCTAGACAAAGTATCTTCCCTGTATATTCCTGGTTCATGGTTTTCAATTTTTTTATTTTTATTCAAATTTGACTCCCTAATGACGCTTAGAGAGGTATCAGAGTCCTCGGAGTCAAGCTCCGAGTTTTGGACTACTTCTACATCAGCCATGATTTTTTAGTAAAATTTAATGATTGAAAAATATGTCCTATGAATCTTTTTGTTTTGTTAATTAAATTTATATGAAATTAAAATATATTTTCTTAGGCTTCTTTTATCTTATATTTTAAATATATTCAGCTATATTTAATTCACTACTATGATATACAGCCTATCACAATTTTTTTTTTTTTATATAATCAACTTGACATGAAATTTCACATAAGCTGTGATTTTTTAATAAATTATTAACCAATTATTTTCATGTATTTTTTAAATAATATTAAAACTTAAAATTTGCATCATACAGCCTCACGTTGTTGGGGCCATTCTGTTACGTTAAGCCTCCATTAAGGAGTCTATAATAATTAAGCAAATCTGCAACAACAAAGCCTCACGTTGTCGCGTCAATCTGTAACGTTAAACTTTCGTTACATTATTTATTTTAATTTAATCCATTGATTAAATTAAGTAATGATATTCAATAAATCAGAATTCTTTAATTTATTTCTTTTTTGTTTCAAAGTATTTATTAAAAATTTGTGACTTGCTACCTTGATGAGGTTATTGCATCACATTGATTTATTTTTCTTTTATTATTTAAAGATAAAAGTGACTAAATTTTGATTTATTTTAATTTAATTTAATTTAGAGCATGATTCTCTTTTTTACAATCTCAGGGTCGCGATATATGGTAAATCGGTGAAAACTGTATGATGCAATAAAACAAACTAAGTTCTTTTATAACATTATTTTTTATTACATTCTTTAATTGAATATTTTCAATAAAAACTGAGTTTACTCAAAATCTTTACAAAAGATCTTACATTATATTTTTAAAATCAAATCATGATTCTATCTAGTGAAGATAAATTTGCAATTACAATCTTAATAATAAATTTTAAACTAAACTTATCTGTTCATTGTTTGTTATAGATGATTTCAAATCATTTTCACGCACACGTATTTTAATTTGGACTGATTACATGTTGAATTCACACGCACAATGTTAGTGTAACAATAACCACTTTGCCCTTTGTCTTTAAACCATCATTAATACTTTGAAAACGGTTATTTTACCACGAGGTGTATACAGGTCACTCGTTCGGTAGGTCATGTTAAGTTAATCGTCAGAGATGGACTGGGGTGAGGCACGTACTATTACCGTTGGGCTTGACTTCTCCCCTCTTTCTTACTTCCGGTGCGAATGTTGTCTGGTTTGGAGAGTTTTTTACTATTTCCTTCAGCACTACTCGGTCTCAGTCTGTCTGGTGCTGACATCTGTGGATATATTTCAAACTGCCTTTCTCGTTTTGATTGGTTGTTTTCAAAACTCGTGCTCTGATTCGTCATAACTCAAACGCAGTATGTTCGTATTTTCAAATGTGTCTCGACGTGGGGGTAATTTGGCGGGAGTTGCCGGTTCAGGTTCCGTACGTACCCTAATTTCCTTTTATCTGGTGTTCGGTTTCATTTTTCAAGCGCAACCGAGAATGTTATTGTTGTCTGATGCCAACCCCGCCTGCCGCCACATGTTTTGACAATTCTTAGAATGAGCTCATCCATCCTGTTTTGAACAAAGAGTTTTGTTTACTGTGATTTATTGTTGGAGCCTCGTCTGTCCCACGGGTATTTTCCACACGACAATTCTCTAATATGATTTGATCCTTCTCCATCTATTTTAATTAAATATATTTTTTTTTTTTTTTTTTTTTATAATAATTTATTATTTGTCTAAATTAATTAATTTTCCTATCAATTTGGTGGACCTGTTACACAATCTACTATTATTTGCGGTGATATTATATGTTATATTATACTTAATATTTTTGTTGTGTTCTTTATAGAATGAATTAGAATACATCGAAAAAATAGGTTAGAAATGTATAATCAAAATAAGAGTAAATGATGGTGTGTAATCTTTGTTACTACCTAACCTTAACCTACTTTTATAATGGCCATTTAATAATATACCAATGGCCAATTGAACTACAAGACCTAGGCCTACATCTTATCATGAGATCTGAACCATTTAAGCCAAAATGTAATTTCATAAGGACACCTAACCTTCTTATAAAATATTTCTAAGCATGTACACACTGTAGTACATTTAGTACTGTAGTAATTAGTATCACTGTACATGTAGGGGCGGGTGGGTGGGTTAGTACCACTGTACTTGGAATACGTTGGTTATCGATCATCTAACCACTATGGCTGTAGTGGGTCAGCTACTGAACGTACTCCACTGACGGACAGACTAGAGGCACCGCGGCACTGGCCTGGCCAGCTCCTTACGCGGCCTCCCAGGTTCACGCTCCTCCTTATCTGTGGGAATGGGCGTTCTTGACACAAGTATTGAGCTGCATATTAGATACTATCATTGTCGTAGATAGTTTCTTTTATCTATACCGTTTGATTAAATAGGGACTAGGTTGTTAATAATAGTCGGCACTGGTGGCGCAGTGCTGTAACACAGCTACTTGGGGACAAAGTGTTGAGAAGATTGTAGGCGATAAGTTCTATGCTCAGTCCTCCTTATACGAACACGGCTTCTGCTCAATGGTTGCCATCGAAGTACTACTAGAAAAATTTGGAGTGTCCATGTTGGATGGTAGTCAACATTTTGATGTTGTAAATGAAAGTTAAGCGAGTGTCAGGTTTGTCAGTTGGCTGAAATTCAGAAACACTACGCGGTTCGGATTCCACGTAAAGCTGTAGGTCGCTTAGTTTCCATAGCTATTGGGCCATTAATAAATAGTACTTTCTGAGGAAAAGTAGACCTTAGTTAGTAACAGTGACTACACTCGTTCACCTACACTCATCACACTCATTCGCCCCTCATATTCACCCATGTCTTGACGAACGGCGTCTTGTGATTGAATAATTAATAACTATTTAATATTTTATCTGTCGCATGAGGTATGTGTTTTAAAAATAAATCAATGTTTACCATCATCTTGGTTACTACCTTACACAAATAAATAGAAACTTAAATTATTTTGTTATTCTTTGATCGTTTATTTTATTACATAAAAAAAAAAACAAAAAAAACTTCACTGACCAATTCAAATAGGCCGCAGGTCTGTGCGTAAAATTCATTCAACGGTTAGAGTACTAACGATTATCTCAGTTGAGGATGCGAACCTTGAACCTTTGACGCTACAGTACGAAGTATAACGGAGAAGTCTGGGTGCTTATATTGGATGATGTTATATGTTACATCATCTGGGTCGTCATATGTTACATGTTTGGGTTCGATAACTGTGTATCAGGACTGTAAGTTGAAAACAGAATCAATATTTCTTTCAGTTTACAAGTTAACATAATAGCCCAAGTTATACCCAAGATTGTCTTATACCCAAGGGGTCTTGAATATCACAGATTTTATAAATTGGAGGTAGATAATGGCAAATCTTATTTGCAACTAATTGAAACTTATTGCAATAATTAAGACTGCAAATTAATAATTAAGAATATTTTACTTAAATGTTTTATTTATCTCGTCATGTGTAGGGGTCTAAAAAACGACGTTGCTACAAATACATTAATTTTTTTAATGTAAAAATAACAAATATCCCTACCCCTAAAATTTAAATTACTAAAACACTAATTGTTGCACTTTAATCTTGCAATAATTGCTGAATTGTTGTATAAACCATGTTGTTTTATTGCTATATAATTAGAAAATTTTAGTATTTTGATGCTATGCCTGCAATGAATTATTATTAATAAACCCTCAATGTTTTTCTTTGGATTAACACTCTTAGGATTATCATATTAAAGTAGACAAACATTGTCAGCACTGGTGGCGCAGTGCTGTAACCCTGCTACTTAGGGACAAAGTGTTTGCGAGATTGTAGGTGATAGGTTCCATGCTCGGTCATCTTAATACCAACATGAAGTCCGCTCAATGGTTGCTATCGATTTGGACACTACTAGATGTGTCTGGAGTGTCCATGCTGGATAGTAGTCAGATGTTGGATAGAGTTCAGATGTTGTGTAGGGAAGAGAACTGAGTGACAGTCTTGTCAGTTAGCTGAAAATCAGACCAACACTGATTTGGATTAGTTCGGATTCCACGTAAATCTGTAGGTCCCATAGTTGTCCTGGCTATTGGGATATTAATAAATAGTCATTTCTGAGCTAAGTCGAACTCAGATAGTAACAATAACTGCACTCGTTCATCTAAAATTATCACACTGATTCACCCCTCATATTCGCCTATATATCTACGATCTATTTATTAAGAGAATTTTTAGAAAGAGCTAGGGTAATCAAGGGACCTACAGCTTTACGTGGAATCCGAGCCACGTAGTGTTGGTCTGATTTTCAGATAACTGACAAGCCTGACACTCGGTTCTCTTCCCTTTACAACTTCCGAACCTTTACTACCATCCAACATGGACACTCAAGACTTCTCTAGTAGTGTCCACGACGATGGTAGCCACTGAGCGGACGCCATGTCAGTATTAAGAGGGCCAAGTATAGAACCTATCGCGTACAATATCTTCATTACTTTGTCTCCAAGTAGCTAGGTTACAGCACTGCATCACCTGTGCGGACAGTTAATTAATGACACATTTTATGGAATGATTGGCCTTAGTTTGTAATAATTACTACATTCGCTCATTTTTACTCATCACAATAATTTCAAATCCACAATTTTCCCATGTCTGGGCGGTCGGCTTTTTGTCTATAAATAAAGGAAAGGGTAGTTATAAAGAACAAGGGCTTTGTCGATATTTGTCGAAAATACAAAGAACAAAAGTTTTGTCGAAAATTGTACTTAAAAAACAGGACATTGATTTGAAACAAGTGGCTTTTGCTCAGCAAGAACCTTTCCTTGAATGGTTGAGGTAATTGACATACTAATGCTAGTGGTACTGACCTACCCATCCATACAGTACATTTGTATTGACTCACCCACACACTCATACATGTACTGTGGTACTGACCTACCCACTCATCCATACATGTACAGTGATACTGTACTGAAGCCAGATTCTCAGTTCTCTTCCCTACACAACATCGAGACCCTGACTAACAACCACCATTGACACCCTAGACTTATCTTGTAGTGTCCACGCTGATGGCAACCATTGAGCGGAAAACTTACCAGTATTAAGAGGACCAGGTAAAAAACTTATCACCTACGATCTCTTTAACACTTTGTCCCTAAGTAGCTAGATTACAGCATGGGTCACTACTACTGGCTTATTTCAATTTAAAAGTCGATAGTACCACCATAATGTGCTTTGTACGGTGGTCCGTCCACCCATACAAGCATGGTGGTACTGACCCACCCATACAAGCACGGTTGTAATGACCCACCCGTACAAGCACGGTGGTACTGACCCACCCATACAAGCTAGGTAGTAATGACCCACCCATACAAGCACGGTGGTACTGACCCACCCATACAAGCACGGTTGTAATGACCCACCCATACAAGCACGGTGGTACTGACCCACCCGCCCACCCATACAAGCATGGTGGTACTGACACATACAGTTCAATTTGTTAGCTCCCACTCACCCTTACACCCCTAACTGGCCATTGGCTCCTTCCAGTTTAATTATCAAGTGTTTAAAATACTAACACTCATGGAACAGAGATGAACCAACTTATTAAGTAACATAGTCAAGAAACATATCCTACCGCTCACCCATACACGTACAGTGGTATTGACCCAACCGCCCATCCATACACGTACAGTGGTATTGCCCCCCGCCCACCCATTAACGTACAGTGGTATTGACCCACCCGCCCACCCATTACGTACAATGGTATTGAATAAAAAAGTTCTAATATTGAATTGACCGATATTGAATAAAATCGAATATTCTCTAACCTGTCTTGAGTTTGGTATATTCACCAACTCTTTTATTCAGTAACTAATGCTATTACCTAATTTAACTAGGGTTACTTACCCAATACCGTCAACGATTCTATACTCCGAATAAAATAACTTTGGTACTGGCGGAACGGCTTCGCCCCGCTGGTCTGAAATGACAAAACTCTGAGTTTTAATGGTGCTGTCAAACCTAACATAAATAAGCCATAATTTTCAAACTAATTTTATAGTGTCGACGATGTTATATTCTTTAAGAAACAATTATCCTGGAATTTTGCTTACATTAATTTTCTTTTTATTGTGATATTTGTGTTTAAGAACACGTTTTTATGAGTGAAATTGCAAGTTAGTCGTCTTTAACCTGTCACTGTACGGAGAATAATAATAATAAAATAATTTCTTGTGGATGGATGACAGTTTGATTCATTGTGGTTAGTTTGGTATCAGTCTCATTTAATAATTCAAACAAGTCAATGAGTAATTAATTTTTTTGTAAACCCTTGCAAACTCGGAAACGACAAACGTTACACAACATTTGTTTAAGCAAACATTAACTGTGTTATTTATGTATTGCTAAAATAATACTGTGACACTAATAAAACGTGCAGAAAAATAATGAGGAGTTGATGAAGTAAACTCATAATTCGTTTACATCGAGGCTGTGTCGGACGTGTAAGGTATACTCTGTTCAAGGGAAAGTGTAGACCGGATATTTAGTCCACGCGTAAAATAATCTTTAGGTCGCGACGATATTTCCAGATAAGAAATGTTTCTCCAGTAAGATATTTCTGGAGAATTAATGACAATGAGGTGAGTTTGAGTTAGTTGACTTTGAGGTGTGTTCGTGTTCGGTCTTAATCTATTTAACAGTGCTTGGTATAGTTAAACCACCAGTTTATTTTCATTACAGCAATTTAGTTTTAGTGCTATTACAAGTTTTTTTTTTAATTTATATGTGACAATAATGCTATAGGATTCAGTATATATTTAATTATAAGTGCTTGGGAAAATGAAGGGATCATTGAGGAAGCTGTAGAGGAGATGATTATTTCTCTTGGAAATAATAGTTCGTCTGAGGACGAATCAAGTGACAGTAACTATGAAGAAGACCCTTTACTTGGATGCCGAACACTTCAGTTCGAAGAATTATAATGTAAGTCTTAAATTAGTAAAATAAAAACTAGTAATGATAGCATTCAAATTGTAGTATCATTGTTTGATAACAATATTTAGTTTAAATATTTATTTTAAACTATTTTCAATATATTTTTAGTCCTTTATCATTTTTTTCTTACAATACAATATTATTATAAAATTGAAAACTTAATTTATAGTAATGAAGTTTTAATTACTTTGTTTAGTTATGAAACTTTTTTGTGTTGGTCAAAATCAAGTGACAAATATATAAAAATTCCTCACGTCTCAAAAATGTCGATCAAGTATTTTTAATGAATTAAAACTACGATGTTATAAATATATGCTCGTTAAAATGTATAACTGAAAGTTTGTTACAAACATTAGGTACAATTACAATCATCGTTTTCTCCTTTAAATAATGACATGCCATGTTTGTACCTTAAAATTAGTGTTGCCTGCTAAACGGCTGTCGGAATGAGACTATTTTTTATTCATAAGAACTCCCATATTCTTATGGGAATTTTGCCATTTTTAACCCCTCAAAATATATTAAAATGCAAATGTTTTAATTTTTCTTGGGTTGAGATCGTTGGATCGATATCCTATAAGTTTACGACATTTGGAAACGGGCAAAACATTCATGTCAGTGACTCCGGTCGAGCTATATTACAGTGACTGATGTCTTGTACTGAAAGTGACTGTACGACGCGCGTGTGGTATCACTGCCGCCTTGTTAACAATCTAGTTTGAAGAACTACTGAAACGTCCTTCCTAGTTTAAAAAAATATTATTTAATACGAGAGTACGATGTTAGAGTTACTTAAATTACACAATTAATTTAGGTATAAAAAAATTTTGTCTAGTGTTTGTCGTTTCCGAGTTTGCAAGGGTTTACAAAAAAATTTATTTCTCATTAACTTGTTTGAATTATTAAATGAGACTGATACCAAACTAATCACAATAAATCAAACTGTCATCCATTCACAAGAAATTATTTTATTATTATTATTCTCCGTACAGTGACAGGTTAAAGACGACTAACTTGCAATTTCACTCATAAAAACGTGTTCTTAAACACAAATATCACAATAAAAAGAAAATTAATGTAAGCAAAATATCCAGGATAATTGTTTCTTAAAGAATATAACATCGTCGACACTATAAAATTAGTTTGAAAATTATGGCTTATTTATTTTAAGTTTGACAGCAAATTAAAACTCAGAGTTTTGTCATTTCAGACCAGCGGGGCGAAGCCGTTCCGCCAGTACCAAAGTAATTTTATTCGGAATATAGTGATGCTTAGCAACGCCGGCCGGCAACAAGTTTTAATACGTGTCAGTGTGCTAAATATAAAGTATATGGATGTGTATAAGTGTTAATGTGAATGTGTGAATATGTGTTACAAGTCAACAGTTTTATTATTATATTTAAACTACATGCAATTGACAAACTTCAAGTCAGAAGTGAGATTGTGAAACTGACGTCTTGTATGATTTGATAATGACCCAATGAGGTCGAAACTATAGTAATCAACAATTACTAAGCATCACTAGAATCGTTGACGGTATTGGGTAAGTAACCCTAGTTAAATTAGTTACTAAACGATTCTGGAGGCAAAAAAATATGAATAATGCTATTAACTTAAAATTCAGAATTCAAGGCAGGAACCTAATTTTAATAGCTGCGTTTTACGTTAAAAAATAAACAATTGTCCACCCATAAACCTATTGTTGTATTAATCCAAAAATACACGTACAGTGTTATTGACCCACCCGCCCACCCATACAAGTACAGATTACTAAAGCCACGTCTATGAGTGAGCGGATGGTTTGTACCACAGTACGTGTATTGGTGGGCGGGTGGGTTAATACCACTGTTCGTGTATGGGTAGGCATGTGGGTTGTACCACAGTACGTGTATGGGTGGGTGGGTCAATACCACTGTACGTGTATGGGTGAGAGGGTGGGTCAATACCACTGTACATATATGGGTGGGCGGGTGAGTCAATACCACTGTACATGTATGGGCGGGTCAGTACCATTGTACGTGTATGGACGGGTGAGTGGGTTAGTAACAATACGTGTATGGTTGGGTGGGAGTATGAAAGAGATCTCCCCATCTAATATTGAACTCTCAATTCTAACTTAGTTTTTATTAGTTAATTTTAATGGTGGATAAATTTGAAAAATTCTCTAAAAGTATTGTTGGTATGTATCCATACACATATATACTAACAATGTATGTGTATGGATGGATGGGTGGGTCACTAGCACTGTATGTGTATGGGTGGGCAGGTGGGTCACTAACACTGTATGTGTATGGATGGATGGGTGGGTCACTAACACTGTATGTGTATGGTGGGCGGGTGGGTCATAATCTTGTGGCTGCTGGCATATACTATGATATACTATGTATATATTATGATTTTTTTGTCATAGTATATACATTATATAAAGTATAAGTGTGTGTGTGTGTGTGTGTGAGTGTGTGAGTGTGAGTGTGAGTGTGAGTGTGAGTGTGAGTGTGAGTGTGAGTGTGAGTGTGAGCGTGTGCGTGTGCGTGCGCGTGCGCGTGTGCGTGCGTGCGTGCGTGCGTGCGTGCGTGCGTGCGTGCGTGCGTGTGTGTGTGTGAAAAAGTCGAACATTTTTATAAAGTCAAAAATTTCGAAAGTCAAAAATTGTGAGAATAGTCGAATATTTCCAAAAATTTCTAAAATTCCATAAATGTCAAATTTT
>JAQJVL010007530.1:0-23577 GCA_035578905.1 Stictocephala bisonia
GGTTTTAGCAGTTACATTACTCAAAGCAAAATGACCAAACAGTGAACAAAGCACTATGACTGGTCAAAAGTATACATAGACACTGGTTTGATCCATGATAGGTCAAAGCACAAATAAATATTAGTAAATTGGACTCTTAATTGTACTATTAATTTTACGAAATGACCACGATTCACTAATGGAAATTATCCATCTATAAATCTGTTTGTTAATACGTAATAAATGTCTTGATACACATTATTTCTATGCACATTATACTATTTATCATTTTTGAACAATGAAGTTACAGAGAATATCCGTTTTATTTGAACAAATTGTATTCTAAACATAAAAATTATTAACACTTTTCAATGTTATATAAGGTAAAAATGCAATTTTACCATAATTGCACAGGTTGGACTAAAAAAATAGCTTACTGGTGTTCTGAGAATCAATTCATTAAATATGTCATATAATAATTGATTGAAAACTAGTTAAATTTGCCATATTTGAATATGGAATGTAGGATGTTTCACAAAGAAATATATTTTAGTGACTGCCTTAAAACACTGCTATTTAAAATAAAATGTTGCATAGAAAACAGTATTTTAAATATAAGCTACCGTTTAAAAATGATATCTGTTGAAAATTAAAGTTCCAAATTAAAGTGAACAAATAAACTTATAGTATAAATGCGAGATAATACTAATTATTTGATTTATATATCTATTTATACCTTGTTTTAAAGATCGGTTTAAAAAACATGTATTAAGAACAAAACTGAAGTAAAGACTTTGACACTAATAGAGAATTATGAGGTTTCATTGATAGCTATTAGTCAAGATTCGGTTGTTCTGTAGATAATAATAACTTATTTTGAATTTGTGAAAATGCGTAAATGCCTTTCTAGTTAGTTTGTGAGTGAAAATACAAGTGTTCTAATTTTATTCATTTATGTCTATTTCCCACTAAATCAACTTGGTTAAGTATACATTACTAGTAACAAATAATGATCATATTTGTTTCACTTTCCTATATTAAATGTTACATATTAATAAAGTTAAGATTATTATATATTGATTATAATATATTACTTTTATGATGATTTATTATTTATTACTTACCCTCCATATCGTATAGAAAAACAAAATACATAAATCTATTCTAGTGGATATATTAATTACAACATCGGTTTTTGTATCACTTGAAGGCCTATTTATTTATTTCAAATATTTAAGTTCTAACAGTGATTTTACAGTATTCGTTTTTGTATCCCATATCACTATGAATACACGTTGTGGTGTGTATTAAAATTAATCTAATTTGATAGAAAGTTCTGGACGTATATATATATATATATATTTATTTATTGAAAGTTACAGAGGGGAAAATGGTATTTACAAGCTAAAATAAAATAGTCTAAGGCCTATTCACAACATTAATAACCAATGGACAAATGTTTTTACCCAACACATAGTTCTTATGTCATTACACTAATATTTAAATATTTATTAATATTATTTGCAATCATATGTGGTTTTGCAACTACGTTTTTGAGGAAAACATTACCAAGCAAAACAAAATATGACATAATCATCATTAAATAAATAGCATTTCCATAAATATTCTTTTTACACTAATGAATATTATTGGTTTATACGTAAATCATTAACACTTAATAATGTCAATATTTACGCATATATCATCAAATAATTGTACATGCCAAAATATATTGATGAATATCAAAAGACTTAACGACTGCACTAAATGGACAAATTAAGAGAATTAATAGTAACACAATGAATATGTTCAGCCAACAAAAGTTAAGAAGTTTTGTGTTAAAGTTACCCTAATTGTATTTTAAAATAAAAAAGTATGTTCTTTGCAACATTCTAATTACTTGACTTAGTCATTTCTTAGTATAAGATATTGTAAATAAAAAAAATATTTGTTAGAAAATGAGTACTAAAACTAGATCATCAGTTTTCAAAAAAAAAAAAAAAAAAACACTTAAAAATTAATTATACTGTTTCAAACTATATTAATATTGATTTTCTGTACCAATTATAATTTTTATCTTTATAAAATTTATTTAAAAGGATAAAAATCCAATACATTTATTTACTGGTATGTGAAATGACTGGTGATCTCTCTCTCTCTCTCTCTCTCTCTCTCTCTCTCTCTCTCTCTCTCTCTCTCTCTCTCTCTCTCTCTCTCTCTCTCTCTCTCTCTCTCTCTCTCTCTCTCTCTCTCTCTCTCTCTCTCTCTCTCTCTCTCTCTCTCTCTCTCTCTCTCTCTCTCTCTCTCTCGCTCTCGCTCTTTTTATTTGGTAAAATGAGCCAGTACATGTAATGTAAATACCAATCTTACTTTAATATTTGACTTCAATGACTAAACTTCTTTAGTATATAACTATAAGTCAATAACTAAGTGATACATGATACGTATAACTTAATATCAACATTTCAAATAATGTTTTTACTAATTTTTATTAGTAAAATGCTTTCTTTTATTATTGTGTGAGAAATTATTTTGGTGTTTAATTGTAATAAAAACTATGTTTTTATTATATTTATTAGTATTCCAGCTGTTAAACTTTGCCCATAAGCATATAGACATAAATAAATCTAAAAACGTTTAATGTTTTTTTTCCTTGTTTATTTAATTAATACTGCAGTTATTAAGATAACTATGTTCTAACTATATCAAGACACATGTACATTTAAGTTATGAAATTTAATAAATGGCAAAGATAGATCAACTTGTGGCAACATAACTCGTTATTCTCTATTGTATTGTATTGAATTGCTTCTATTTGTAAATTTGTATTGTATGAAGTCATTAAAAGATATATAAACCAACGTACTCTCTGGAGGAATGGGTAACTTGTATTGATGAGTGGGTGGGTCAATACACTCGTACCTACATAATGGGTGATCTAGTGGGGTAATTATTCCTTAAGTAAATAGGAGAATGGATAAATAAAGATTTGCATTCAATTTTATGGTCTTTCACTTCTTCAAATTATATTAATGTGGTGCCCGTTATTTAATTTGTTATTAACTTTAGCTAATGTCTTATACCAAGTAGTTCCTTCTATGTTCAAGAAAATTATTCAGTGTTATTCTCAGGTACTGTGGTGGTTAATTTTAGTTAAGCATAAATATATAATATACCATGACTTTTACATACGTATTATGTAATAAAAGAAATTAAAAAAAACAAGTAAACCTCACATTTTACATTCCAAAACATTTGCTTAGTTCAAAGTGAAATTTGATGTTGGTGTAAAAGAAGATTCAGTTATTCCAGCTGCTTTTCGAAGAAGTGTTTGATTTTGTGCCAACATGATGCAATACTCGATTCCCAGCATCAGAAACTGAAACACATTCACTATTATGTTCTACAAATCATAAATACTTTAAAATACTAAACATTAGAATGTTAATGCTATTTAATCATAGTGTAATTAAACAAAACCAATATCTACTAGAGTATTATTCACAAGATAGATTATTACCGAATGCAGGAGGTTAAAGTTGACCTTGAAGAATCCCGATGCTGTGAAATGGCCAGGGTTGCTTTGGAAATGGTCCAACATGACTCTTACCTAACAATAGAAGCAAATACTTAGCTAAATGTTAATTACAATATTATATTTAAAAAAGTATCCTTCTGTTTTGCATTTCTGAACTAATTAGTGTTTTTGATAATTGACTTACATATATTTAGCTTCGCAATAAATATTTTAAAGAGCTTTTAATTTATAATTCTTTAGATTATAACTAAAGAGTAAAGCAAGAATATTATTAGAATTAAAAACTATTTTAATGTTTGTTATAGTTGATGTGATTATTTGAAAATAATTTAGATCCAGTAAAATTTAGATACAGTATCTATATATCCATTCAATGACTAATAAAATTAATATTTCTAGACAGTGATATTTGCTTAAGGATCTTTTTTACTATTATTAAAATTGTTTTTTAATTGTGTTTAGTATTTTTTTTTACTTTAAGATGTTATCCAAATTCATTTATCTATTCCTCTATGTACAGACAGTCTATATTGTATATAGGAGTGAATGTAATAAAAATATACAATTCAAAAATGTTTCATGTTACAAACATATTTAGACCTTTGTAAATAATATATTGCAGAAATTTAAACTAGGATAGATTAATTGTATAAACTATTAGTTATATAAGTTAATTAATTGAAAAATATAAACCTACTACTTTACAAGACTTTGGAATTATTACTGTTTACGTTTTACCACTACCACTATTGTAACTTTCATACATTCCAGCTACATATGAGAACTTTAGAGATGGGACACATGTTATATGGCATTATTTGCTTGTATTAGCCTAAAAAACAGTCATATAAAATATGTAACAGTTGAGGTGGGACACCCTTTATATATTTGAAACCATTATTATGTGTTGAAGGAATGTAGGTTATACGATAATTGTTAAAATTACTTTAAATAGTTTATTATTGAAATATATAATAATAATCAAAATACATTGGGGATATATATTAATTCTAAACTCTAAATTACCCCATAGGAAGGCACATTTAGAACAACGAAAAATCGTCTCAGAGGTCAACAACTCTATTTTCAAAACAATTACTTTCTAAATTAGGAGTAATTTGAACAAAATAATATATATCAATTATTTAAACTTGTCAATACATATAAAGTTTCAATAGCCTGCATACATCTTCCTCGCCTACTTATATGATAGCTTCAAGGACAAGCACATTATTAACGACTTTATTTATCTTATGATAAACATCTACCCGTATGAAATAGTAACTAAGACTATAAATAACTTATAGGAATAAAATAATAATTATATCACTAAAAGATATTTACTACCTTAAACATTTCTAAAACTAGCTGTAGAATTTTCATTTTCCCTCACTAGAAATGTCATGTTGCCTTTAACAAGGAGGTTTGTTATTATTCCATAAACATTTTTTACGATTTGAATGATAATTATTAATAAGTACCCTTTTATTCTATTTTTTATAAATATAGTTATTATTCAATTTATTAAATTAGTATCCAGAACTCGTGAATCAACTTATACATTTAAAATGGCTAATTTTTACGAGTATTTTGTATTAGTTATCTTATAAGAAGAACACGTATATGAAAAATCCAAGTGTATTTCTTATACGCTGTATATAGAAAAAAGAAACATGTTAAAGAAGCCTTGAAGTAATTGATGAGAAATAAAACTGTAAGTCGACAACATTGTTAAGTAAAATTCTAAGAGGTACAGATAAACCAAAGAATGCTATAAGTATAATCTCTAGATTATTGTCATTTAAAATAATAAAACTAATTTCAAACAATAGACATATATTTAGTTAATTATAAGTAGTAAACATCAAGAAATGTCAATGTTAACGATTTAGGTAAACTACGTTAACTATATTGAAGAACCAGGTAATTCAAGAATTCATAGATACATAAATACCACCGTGCGAGTATAAGAGAGTATATATGTTCATTACCACTATTCATGTTAAGGTGGGTGGTTGAATCAATACCAGTGTATGTGTACGGATGGGTGGGAACTTATTCATGTAAACAGGAGGCATGACCTAAACGATTTACACGTATAGTGATAATGATCCACCCACACACTCTTCCACTCATCCACGCACCCACTCTCCTTCAATCTTCCGATTATTGTTTCCTTCTCTGATCAAGGACAAGGTAAATTACCTTTTGCCTTCCAAAGTCGAATACGACGAGTAGATCACCGGTTATTTTTACTACCACAAATAATATAACTGCCGCACCGGAAACAGCCGAAAGTGCAGGTAGCCCTGGCCGCTAAACTGTCAGCACACGCTTGGTCTACTTCTTTTCCCCCATGTTCCCCACACACCTCTGCTCCATACAAAAGTATTGCGTTTATGAGAGAAACGAGGAATCGCATTTTGCTTTTTCTAGGTCATCATGGGGACATGCTGACGTAACCAAGACAGTCAGCCTTGTCCACCCATCCACCCAACTATATAAGCAACATGAAATTGGCCACCAACAAACACGTACAGTGGTAGTGTCCCACAAATACTGTGGATATTAACCCACACAATCACTCGTAAATGTACTTATATTTTGACTGAAACACTAACACATAAGCGAATAGTGGAATTGGGTATATTTGTTAGTTTTTAGATACAATTTTAAATAAAACCTGTACTGTAAATATATTGATTATGTATTAAAATGTGTTATTATATGTGTGTTAAATGTGCTTATGAATTGATAAACCTTAAGAAGGGAAATATTGCGTTATGTATACATAACCTACCTTAGTATAATCATTCAGTTGCATGTCTCTTACTGCCATTGCAATGATCTCCTGGTAGAATTTTTCATTCTGTAAATAACATCAATGGATATAAGTGGCTGATGTTTTAAAGAGAGTTAATGGGTCAGCAGTCGAGATATGCAAATGAGGATCATAGTTTGGCCTGTTAAGATTGTCGTTATACATACTATAACAGTTTAATTTATTAGGCTTTTTATAACATTATGTGTATAACAAAAATGCTATCTTAAAAATACATTTAATAAGATTTAAATTACAAGAATTAGCTTTTTCAGGCTCTGCATTAAACCAACGTGATTATAAATTACCTTCAAGGGAATATATATCTTATCATTTTTAAAATGTTTTACCACATGTATAGACTTAAACTTAGTTTGAAAAATTATTTTACAATACTTATATTTTTATATAATATTAAGACATTTAAATCAAATACCACAGGGTAAGTTATGTACAAAATACGTACCTTAACAGTTCTCAAATGTATACAGAAGACAAGTATTCCAAGATAAAAAATCCAAAAAAATACACTGATTGCCATTTTTGTCACAGACATTGTAATTCTAATGTAGAAAAACAAACCATTAACAGTGTTAGAAACTGCTAATCCAAAAATGACAAGCACGTAAGTTTGTAACAGCTCGTCAATTTCATTGAGGAGCTCACTTTGAGCCAAGATCATGTGGCAGAACTGATGGAGATGGTGGAATGGTCTACAGTTGACCCAGCAGTATCGGTACCAAGACTGTATAGAGTCCTCTATTACCTGACTGCAGCTGTAGAATACACAGCTGAGGAATATACAGTAATGGAAATTTACGTAACCAATAAATACGATGAAAGTTACGTATGTAAAGCCATATTCTATTGTTTTAGTTCCAAAGTATGTAAATACTGCAATGCTTGAAGTTGAGATAATGGTTAGCGTAAACAACAGTTTTGCAAAAAGTCGGGGGTTTGTAGGCCCATATTTAAGATTGTTTGGTAATCTAAAAAGAGTTTGTCTCAATCTATCCACTTTTTGAAAGGACCTTACAATGTTTTGTGAATTCAAGCAAAAACAAACAGCCTCCAAAAACAACGTGGAAGTCCAATACAAATCAGATATTTTTATTTGTAGGGAATTGTTATTTGACAATAAGTATAACAATTGACAACAAAAAACAGAGGAAAGTACTATAGTCGAAAACACTACGGTTAATGATTTTCGAATAAAACCCAACTGGTCAGCACGCACAGATCGGACATTAACCACTGGAAAATATCCTAAAAAGTATAACACTATTGCTAAGGGTCGATAATATTTATAAATACTGGTGTCCTCACACATATCTTGCTAGTGAAACATACTTTCAAATTGTTCAAACAACTAAAGTAATAATTTAATGGTACACTTTGTGTTTTATATCAATACAAATTTATACTAATTATAGTAGACTAGATACATATTAAACATTCAGGAGTCATTTGTAACTTACAATTCAATGCAATCAAGTTTATGCACATTTATTATTTCATTGCTTTTAGCTATAATTATTTTTGGTAATGAAATACAATTACTTAAAATGTTTCCCAAGTTGATTAATTTTATTCGATAATGTATTGAAACGATCACACATAAACTAGATTGATTGATGGCAATTCCAGTGCTTTTGTCAAAGAAGTAAGCTATATCATTTTATTTCAGAGCAAAGTCTTGTCTAAGGAAATATTAGCAAACGAGCACCTTTTGTCACTGACATGTTTATTGTCTTTCTTTCGTTAGTTCGTTACTCTTCAATCTTGTTCTACTAATCACTCACTCTAAAACATTTTGTTTGAGTCTTAGTTTAATACTGTGATTGCTAAACAAACTATCCATAAAGGATTATCATTTAATTTTAAATGATATAAATTGGCAGATAATGTTTACATTACTTTTCTATGTGCTTTTTTTACTTCCTCTATGTTATTTGGCTTAGAGCAAATCCCTGTCTTCTTTTTTTACATTTAATCAGTCGGTATTATTATTTAAACATTTTATTGTTTTCCATCTGCAGAGACTATATTCTTTTGAAATTTTCAGTATATTTAAAACATATATAAAGCTCAGTAAAATTAATTCATATTTCACAATGTATACAGTATTTTCCAGTTTTAATACAAAACACTATTATGTTTGTGTTTAATAAAATTGAAGATAAAATTGAGGTTCTGGTAAATTCATAAGTTTTATCTTTTACATTTTGTACATTATTGTAAAATTTTAATATTAAAAACCATAAAATTGAACATTAACATTTTATGTTAAGGCAAAGTCATGGTTTTCTGTTGAAGGTAAAATGTTGTGATGCAATTTCTCATTACCTATATTGTTAGTTAAATATATTTATGTGGGTAAATTTATATTATCTTCTTCTTAATATATTTAATAAGGGGACACACACCAGGAAATTAGAACATTGTTGTATTAGTTAAATTATATATAAAAAGACTAATATTATAAGGATGGATTTTCAAATAAGCTCGGGTGGTCTAATACTTTTTCTGTCTGACACAACGAATACTACCTAACTTGAATTGAAACACTAAATTTTACTTTCCAATATTATAAGTTAATTATATTGTGAGAATATTTGGAATAATTTTATATAAAAAGTAAATTAAATGATAATTGATACTTTGCTGGGTAAAATTAATTAATATTTTACATCTTATACAGTGATGTATAATTTTAATATTAAAAACTGTGCTGTATATGTTTTTTTTATTGGACATAATTTTTTTAATAAAATCATAGTTTTCATATTTTACAATTTAACATTATTGTACAGTTATAATATTAAAAAGTATGCTGTATATATATTATTTTTATTGGACATAAAAATAGAGGATAATAAAAAATAATGGTTTCCTATTGAATGTAAAATGTTACCTTATTGCTAGTTAAATATGTATAGCTCAAATATTTGTGGTTAAAGTTATATTATCTTCATCCCTATATTTTCTTAAGTACAAACACTAGGAAATTAGAGAATAAAACCATTCTATGTGATTAAAATATTTAATTACTACCCATATGTGAGGACAATCGACACAGGAGTGGTGATGTCAAAGTACGTCATTAACTAGCTATATATTGACACATGTAAATGTAAGCTATATGGTACAATATCTATAGTCAATAGGCCTCAACTTGTGACAACCGAACCCAATGTACTCCAGTCACATGATTGGTCTCAAGACTGGTGACGTCAAAGTACGTCATTAACTAGCTATACATTGACACATGTAAATGTAAGCTATAAGGTACAATATCTATAGCCAATAGGCCTCAACTTGTGACAACCGAACCCAATGTACTCCAGTCACATGATTGGTCTCAAGACTGGTGACGTCAAAGTACGTCATTAACTATCCATATGTTAACACATGTAAAAGTAATCTACATACTACAATTTTTATGATCAATAGGACTTAGTATGTATCAACCAAATCCTTTGTAATCCATTCACGTTTATGCTGTATTGTCATCAGGTGTGGTGACATCAAACTACCCGTAAATGAACAATTAATATAGTGTAAAAAAGTATAAAAGACGAATTATTCAACAGAAAAGCTTGAGGCAAGAGAACACTCTTTGTAGATAGGTTCTGTGAGTGCATTTTGTGAACAGTCCGTCTGTCAGAGCACTGCTGCACGTCATCCAACAAGTTTTGGTGATTGAATATGGTTTGGTTTAGTTAGTTTATAGAGGTGGGTGTAGCTGCATTTAGTTTTATTTTTGAAAGACTATTTGTCATTACGGCTCGAACTGGTACTGGTACCTAAATTATAATGTTAAACATAAATTGAAATCGGTTTTATTTTATTATGCTTTACTATATTTATAACTAGCAGAAAGTACCCGTGCTTCGCTACGGATTATGATTAAGGAACACTTACATTTGGACCTGAGTACGGGTTGTGTATTTTCACCGAGGAACGAAATAATTAATTGTTAGTAACTCGAGTACATCTGCCCGTTGGTTTACCAGAATTAAAATTGAGAAAATGAGTCTGGCGTATCCAGTCTAGCCACGGGGAGGCCGGCAGGTAGAGACCATATTTACAACTTATTTCCAAAAAAAAAAATATATATATAGCATTTAATTAAAAACACCGGGTAGTTTTATTTGGTAAGGCAGTCACTCTAGCCTCTGCCGAATCAATCACACCGGGTAGTTTTATTTGTTAATCCAGTCACCCTAGCCTCTGCCGAATCAATCACACCGGGTAGTTTTATTTGGTAAGGCAGTCACCCTAGCCTCTGCCGAATCAATCCCACCGAGTAGTTTTATTTGGTAAGGAAGTCACCCTAACCTCTGCCGGAACAGTCTCACCGGGTAGTTTTATTTGGTAAGGCAGTCACCCTATCCTCTGCCGGAACAGTCCCACCAGGTAGTTTAATATATGCAAGTACTTAAATATATTTTAGTACATTTTAGTCTGATAGATATATACGGACAGCCAAAATTGATGCTGTTGTTGTTTTCTTAAGAGCTTAGTACCTCTTTGTAAACAACATTTTTAGTCCTTTTTTTCTGGCTGAAGGACGACCAGACTGTCAGATGAGCTTACTCTAGAACATGCTACGTATAACTGGCCATGGGAGAAACAGTCATTGCTCAGATCTACCCCAGCCATCTTCAAACTTTGCCCTTGTGCCTTGTTAATAGTCATGGCATAGCATAATTTTACAGGGAACTGCAGACGTTTGAATGCAAAATGGTAGTCTGAGGGAATAAGAGGAATTCGGGGAATAAAAACAGTTTCTCCTTGACCAACGCCTGTAAATATTGTCGCTTCAATAACATGTTTATGCAGAGTTTTCACCTGCAGCCTGGTACCGTTACAGAGTTTGGGAGGGTTTAGGTTGCGGAGTAGCATTATTGGAGCACCGACTTTTAGAGAAAGAACATGAGGTGGAATTCCAGAGGGGTTCAGAGTGTGGAGAAACTCCGCTGGATAGTGAACAGCGTCTTCTGTCTCAACCACTGAGTCCACAGATTCATACCTCACAACAGCAGAAGGCAATTTTTCTAACAACAAAAGGTTTATTATATTTGCAGAGTCGTTAGTTGGGGTAAGAATCGCCCTCTCTTGCAACCATGTTGGACTATTGTTCACATTGTCATTTAAGTTAGGATATATCTTGTCAAGCAGTGTCTTCATATCCCTAACAGTATGACAAAGATTTTGAGGTATTGCACATTTACCTTCATGATCTTCTGGCAGTTTACCATCACCTATTTGTAAAACTAATGTAGAAAATTCTTCTGCTTTCAAATCTCCATTCAAATGAACTCTCATGTTAACTCTCAAAGACAGGATTTTAATTTTTGGCCATAAGAAGGATGACTTAAGGCACGCTTTCACCTCATCAGCCCGAGGTCCTGGAGGTATCACGGGCAAGGTTTACCTGAAGTCTCCAGCCAGCAGAACTGATACTCCGCCCATTAGACGTTTGCAGTTCCTGATGTCTTGAAGTGTCCTGTCCAGAGCCTCTATACCTCCTTTGTGGGCCATGGTACACTCGTCCCAAACAATTAATACTGTTTCTTTGAGTACCTGGCCCATATTGCTTTGTCTTGATATGTTGCAAATAGGTGTTTCTGAGTGGTTCAGGTTGAGAGGCAACTTGAAAGCTGAATGAGCCGTCTTCCCACCATCAAGCAGTGTCGCAGCAATGCCAGAGGATGCAACTGCGATGGCAATCCTTTTCTCACTCCTTATTTTTGCTAACAACAAATTGATCAAAAATGTTTTTCCGGTACCACCAGGAGCGTCCAGGAAAGAGTTGCCCAGATTCTGAAATAATACTGCAGGTAATTTCTTTGTAAATATTCAGTTGTTCTTCGTTCAGCTTTGGAACATTTACAGCAACCATTTCACAGAGCTGGACTACATCGAAAGAAATTTCTCTGAGGCGTTCCAGGTTGTTAGTGATGGACTCTTGCTCGCGAAGTGGTGTAGGAAGACCATAGTTTTGGAGACGGTTGCCAGACATTGAATACACCAAATCTTCGAGTAAAGCCAAACATTTGTTGTACACAATGTCCATACGCTGTTACACATCCCCAAACTCTGTCTCCATCGACCTCTTTACGTCGTCCACCAAACTGTCGCGGTGTTTTTCCCATAATGTGAGAGGACTACTTACTTGGCAAAACACCAACATGATGGCAAGTAGTTCGCGGATCTTGGACGGGGAGTCTGAGAGTGAAGCTTCTTCTAGTGTTTGATCCCAGTGAGTGTCGTCTTCGAGCAAACCAAGAGCTGTACATGCAGACTGAAACGTTTGGTGGACCACTCCATTTACGTTCCTAAGATATTCAAATGACGTAGGCCCTTTAACTTCGTGTAGGAGAATGCGTAGAAAATAGCACTCAGAGTTATTAGGGTGAACAGTATATACCCTGCCTAAAACCTGATCTTTTTTCACCCCGGGATAGCCTGGTACTGATTTCCCTTGCTTTCTTCTACAAAAGGTATTCTTTTTCCATACGAAATATGACGGAACTTCAGAGTAAAGGAGGGTTCTTGCAAACGCATCGGTTTTGCACAGATCAAAGAAGCCCAAAAGTGTAGTTTTTGGCGGGTTGTTTAGCCTTTCCATGACATTTTCTTCGTTAAAATAAACTCTTTGGCCGTTTTCAAGATGAACTGCAAGATGCATGACTGGGGGATGGTGATCGTGTATTGGAAAGCAGAGAATTCGCCAGACAGCTTCAGAAGTACTAATGTAGCGTCCTGTCTGGTACCTTGTCACCTCGTCAAGTTCATTTTCCACTGTAAAAATTGCTTGATTGGACCCTTTGTTGACGTATTTGCAAATATATTTGATAGACTTGACAGAGTTGCAGTACTCGACATTGATATGCGCTGAAAAGGTGCGAGACAGGACAGGGTTAAAAGGTACCACCCATTGATTGTCAAGGCTTACCCCGTTGATGTCAACAACAAATCCACCATCTGAAGGAAAACGCCTACGGTATTTAGGATAACCGTCTTCCCCAGTCTGTGTTTCTCTTAGTAGAGGACGGGGATACTTTTTGCTGCAAGCTCCATTAACCATACAGGGCGAATTTCTGTTGAGAGCACCACATGGGCCGTGGATCATAGTTGACTTCACAATCTCATGGAGGGCAGGGTCTAGCTCTGGGTCAGGTATCTCTGCACAAATAACTTTGTCAATCATGTCTGGTTTAATCTTTTCTTCTAGCCAAAGGAGAATGTGTACATGAGGAAGGCCTCTTTTTTGCCATTCTATGGAGAACATGTGACATCTACATGCTCCAAACATAGACCCTTTCGTTAGTTTCATCAAATGCTTCACTTTTAAGTAGAAAACCCGCGCTACCAAGTCATGTGTGTGCTGAGCCTTCTGACCTTCCTTGAGCAGTTCACATATCTCTCGCCATTTTGGGTTGCACGTAAAAGTTATAAAAAGATCTGGACGACCACAATGGCGGACATAGGTCATGGCATCCTGAGTACGCTCATGCATGTAGCGAGGTCCTCCAGTGAAGCTTGATGGCAGTACAACCATCTTACCCAGCTCCGATACCTGAGCATCAGCTTTTCTCATGGCATCCTTCAAGTGAATGTAGTCTTCACTCCTCAACTTTTTTTGGTTGTTTCGAATGAAGTTTAGCCGTTCTGTTTCAATTTTTGCGTACATATCAACCAAAAATTTGTTGAGGAGGTTGCGAAACAAAAGTAAATATGGTTCTTCTTCTTCTCGCTCCATTAAATTATATCCGTAGAAATCAGCTGCAGACACAGTTTTCTTAAGTGCTGTCTTGGTGTTTGGGTCACGCTGAGGGATGTTGATACAATAGCCATCTTCACCACGGCAGAACATGAGAGGATACTGAAGAGAATCATACGCTCGATGTAGCTCACTGATTCTTATCAGTTTGTCTTCCCTACTGTATAGCACAATGTCTCGCTTTTCAAACACCTGGCCTACAATCAAGACAGCAACTTCGTTAGTGGTAGGAGTATTGTAACGTCCCTTGTGAGCACTCGAAGGCTTCTGGTCAGCAGTGATAACTACCTGGAAATCTTGCTGATCTTTGGGAACAGAATCAATAGCAGCTTTGAACTCTTTGATATATTTGTTATGTTCATGAAGAATTTTTTGGAGCTGGCCTACCAATGTTGGCTTGACATCTTGAAAGTACCCACAGCGAATGTCTCTTTCACGGTTATCATCACCAACAAAATATATCTGAAGGAAAGACGGCTGCTGTTGTGTTCGAGGCATTAGACTCCCTATTCTATGATAAACCTGGCCTTGCACCTTATATGTTGGCATGAAATGGTCTCCTTTTATCTCTTTTGCTCCAAACGACGTCATTTGGAAACAACCGTTGTATTTGCGAATATTATTAAGAAAATGCTCAGCCTCAGGATGGTCGTGAGAAAGTAGGCTATGTAAGGGGTCGGGATATTTTTGAAAGGGAAGCAGTTGAACTTTTCCATTACTGCAACACATTCCGGGGCTTTCGTCTTTCCATTTTAAAGCATGGCAGAAATTTCACTTTTCTCGAGGTCCAAGTTGAACTATTTATCTGTAGAATATTCAATGTTTGGGTCATACTTGAAACCTGAGAGTTTCTTGATTGTCCATGGCAGTAACTTTACTTGTGCACGCCTCTCATCGTACTTTGACATAGCCTCACGATTAACTTCAGGATGGTTTTTTGAGTACTTCTTTACAGACTTTCTGTTAATCTCGGGGTTGTTCTCAGTATATTTTTTAACAGCCCTTCTGTTTACTTCTGGGTGGCTCTCGGCATATTTTTGAACAGCCCTTCTGTTTACTTCTGGGTGGCTCTCGGCATATTTTTGAACAGCCCCCTGTGCACTTCAGGGTGGCTCTCGGCATATTTTTAACAGCCTTTCTATGCATTTCAGGGTGGCTCTCCATATTTTTAGCAACAGACTCCCTAACCTGCTTTTTTCGGATGGAATCAGTGAATCTTTTCCTTCGTTTTCTACCTCTAGATTTTTGAGGTGTGATCACTGTTACGATTGATTCGTCCGAACTCATGTCTAAGGGAGTTTCAAGGTTTGATAGGATAGGCTGAGAAGAGCCTGGTTGGACTGCAACAGGTTCATAGACACAAAGGGAAGATGGACCAGGTTTGGATGTAATAGGGTCGGTGGGCATAGATTCAGAAAAACCAGGTTGGGATTTTAATGTTGAGGCATAAGATTTTGAGGTATGTAGACTGTTTTGAAAATAATTTGGTACATAAGGTTGTTCGCAAGGTATAAGAACGTCAAAGTGCCCTGCCATGTCATCACCAGAGAACTTAAGTCTTTTTATTTCCTGAACCTCATCCCCATAACAGGCTAAGAGTTTTCTGTCACGAAAGAGCTCGAACTTATAAGGAAAGACCTCTGCTGCAACTATGAGCTCACAAAAAGTTCAATAGAAGTAAGGCTGTGACATGTCGGCGATGTACTGACGTTTAGTTCTGTAAGGGACTTTATTTATGGTCAAGGTGTAAGGCTTAAGTCTGCGCCAGTTGTTGGACACGTGACGCACAATTTCAGCGCGCACTCGGAGTGTTAGTGAAGCTGTACAGTGGACCAGATAAGATAAAGAGGAGAAAAGGCAAGCCCCGTCCCCAGTGATCTTTATGACATGGTGAGGTACTGCCACACCATCAATATCGAATGTTTCAATAACCATTGTCGTGCAACTGTTCAGAAAAAGTATTAAGATGAATAAAGAAAAATTTAGCTTTGTATTTTAGAAGAAGAAGATGAAGTGAAAAGGTTCAAACCCAAGCAGATGATCTAGAATTGAAGCAAGCAGTAAGTAAAAGAAGCAAATAGTTAACCGAATAAAATACCAATATAAACTCATGTAGTAAGGAAACACCCTACCCAAAGTGGAGTGACCGGAGTTGTAACTACAGAGTTATGTCAACTGTATCAAGTTTGAACCAGGAGAATTATTAAGAATGTCAGAGTTATGACATGAAAAAAGGTAAAAAAATGAAGGTATGAAAGGATGTGAGGCTATCGAATACTATGGTAGCAAATAGTGGGGCAAAAGAAAATATTTAAGAAAAAGTAGGTAGTATTCAGAAGCAATAAGCAATGGACAGAACTGAACAAACAGCAAAGCAGTGTTCAGGTCAAAAGCGTGTACTGGACTGATATGAGCCGAGCCGTACTGCGGTGCGGTGCTGGTGAGGTGCGGGGAGTGGGAGGGAGGGCAGAGGTCAACTGATAAGAACCGGCCTTCTAGTGAACAGCCAAGACTGCTATCGCTAATTTACAATCTGTCGAAGAATCATAGTATCAAGTTTATTTGTGATCTGTTGTCTAGGTTTAGAAAATATACAACAATCGTCAAGTATCGAGTTTTTTGCTGTTTGGTTTGAAACGTGATTGAAATGTTTTGTTTTTTTTTTTTATAAGCACTTATGCAAAGTATAAAGAGTTATAGTGCCGAGCAGAACCAAACTTGTTGTAAAATTTTTATTACAGTTCATTTAAGACCTAAAAGAAAGCTTAGCACCAATTTTAGTTGCGATCTGCTTTGTAAGTTCAGAAAAAACGTCCCAGAATTCATCTTAGACCTAAAAGAAAGTTTAGCACCAAATTTTCTTTTAATCTAATGTTTAAGTTCAGAAAATTCGAAAATTAAACGTCGCGTTTTACGCGGTTTGGTCGAGAACCCGATTTAATTTTTTGAAACAGTTTCTCAGAGAGCACCTACAACTCTAGAGAAAGCTACATACCAATTTGCATTCGAACCCGTTCCTTAATCATAATCCGTAGCGAAGCACGGGTACTTTCTGCTAGTTCTTTATAGTGCTGAAATGACCCGAACTTTGTGAAAACTTTTTTCTAGAGTTCATCTAAGACCTAAAAGGAAGCTTGGTACCAAGTTTTGTTGCAATGTGATTTGTAGGTTCACAAAAAATACATAAATTTAAAAGTCGCGTTTTTCGCGGTTTGGTCGCGAACCTGATTAAATTTTTTGAAACCGTTTCTTAGCGAGCACCTACTACCCTAGAGGAAGCTACGTACCAAGTTTCATACGAATCCGTTCGGTGGATTTTGAGATTTCGTGTTTAGTCAGTCAGTGAGTGAGTGAGTGAGTGGTATTTTGCTTATATATGTATAGATAAATACATTTTTAGCTTATATATTATTTACAATATTTTAATTAAGGAATTTAGTGCTTATTTTTCCTGAAAGAGTTTACAATATAATAATTGCCAAAATAAATAATTATAACATTGTTTTGTTTAATTTTATATTTTGACTTATCGTATTGAAACCTCTGCATCTTGTCCTAGACCCGGCCAAGTATCCCTCCAAATCAAAGTTTCAACCCATGCCTGATTGGCACTAACTCCTCTCACCTGCCTCTTAATGTACTTATTCATCACCTCATTCGACCCCACCCTCATCACCTCGCCCATATACATCAAATATTTATATTTTGATGTGTATTTTTACGACCTTGTTGTATCATAGTTTGCAATCATTTTCTTTCTCTGTCATATATTTTTAGTCATTTTTGGTTTTCTGAGGCTGAGTGTTGGTGCATGTAGGCCGATTTGTTGTTTGGCCGAGGCTCACCAACCATACTGAAGTACTCGGTGTTACCTACTGGACCTAGGTACAAGAGTGTCTTTGAATGTTAGAGCGAGTCGCTCAAGCTCATTCTGGCCGTCGACTCTTACCATGGAGGAGCTGCCTGCTTCGTCCTCTAGTGTTGGTCCTCTGCTGCCACCCACGGTGGCTGCTCCTGCTGCTCCTTAATAAATTACCATGCCACGAAGTCTGGGTCTGGTGCAGCCGTTCTATCTTTCTTCTCTGTGGGGATATCTCCAGTCCCAGCCCTCTCTGCTAGACCTGAGTTCTAGCCTGTGGGGCAACTTAACTCTTGCAACAAGCTGTCCGACCCCCGTTAATTTAAAAGCTGTCTACTGAGAACGGGATGGATCGTTATACCCTTCTGAACTTTTTTGGGTACTGCTTCGACTTGGGTACTTCCCGGGATTGGAAGAAAATTCCCTTTATTACTTAATTGTGGCTATTTGGTAGGGCTGCCTTGCTGAGAGACATGCTTCTGTTTTGCACAATAAAGTACTTTTAAAAAGTATTCCCAAGGAATATCTGGAGTAATTCATCCCTTCAAGGTTAAAAGAACACCTTACCTTCGGTAGCGTCTATGGGCTACCATGATATGGCAATGGTCTTTTAAATTAGTGATGGGCAATCAGGGGGACTGGTTAGGCTCTGCGGCTGACCTTTTGTGAGACAGAGAGTTGCTGCGTCTTTTAAATGTGTGATGGGCAATCCGGGAGGCTGGTTTAGAAAGTACAACTAAAAAATATATATATAAGTAAATACACAAGTAAAATGACTTTGCAGTGTTTATTATGAGGTAAAAAGAATAGTATAGTATGTCAGTAAAATAAAAAAATAAAAAAATCAGTCAAGCTAAATATAAATGTGTTACGATATTTTATACATGTGAACAATGTACTTCATTGTGTGAGCCACAGGTAAGCCATTATCGTCTTTTTACTCGTAAGTCAATTAAACAGCTTCCTACGCCACTCCATATTTATACTCATCATGTATCAGGATGGGACTGTTACGTATTAAACAGGAACTCCGCTACTATAATGTGAGGAGTGGCATAACTTGTTCTCCTGTACGCAATATACTTCATTGTGTGATCCACAGGTAAGCCTTTATCGTTTTTTTACTCGTAAGTCAATTAAACAGCTTCCTACGCCACTCCATATTTATACTCATCATGTATCAGGATGGGACTGTTACGTATTAAACTGGAACTCCGCTACTATAATATGAGGAGTGACGTAACTTGTTCTCCTGTACGCAATATACTTCATTGTGTGAGCCACAGGTAAGCCATTATCGTTTTTTTTTTTACTCGTAAGTCAATTAAACAGCTTCCTACGCCACTCCATATTTATACTCATCATGTATCAGGATAGGACTGTTACGTATTAAACTGGAACTCCGCTACTATAATGTGAGGAGTGGCGTAACTTCTTCTCCTGTACATGCAATGTATTTTTTATTTGCATTATTGACTTGAATTTAATAAATCAAACTTACAGATTTTTTGAGAGATAAACGTTTTAAAGAAAACATAGGTCTATAGACATATTCCTGTAACAATAAGTTCTTCTAACGAAAATGAGTTCTTTGATAAACTTCTAAAGCGCTAAATCTTGTGTTTATTTACCATTATAATAACGTCACAGTTTGAAATTGAAAGTAATTTTATCTTTATATGTATAAGTAATCTTTAAAACTATTCAACAACTTTTTCAATCTTTCTATGACCCATGGTGTTCAGTGTAAGTTATTAGCTGGAAATATGATTGTATATATAGAAGGTACAAAAAGGGCTTAGAAGAAATATGTTAACAAAAGTTGAGTGATAGAAATGATTAATAGGCATGCGTAATATAACTGAACAAAACATACATAAAAATAAGTGCAAACGAAGAGTGGGTCAGAGCATGTTTGATAAGAGATATGATAAGTAATCAAATTATTATAAGCACTGATTATCTGGAAACATAAGATATAACGTAAAGTTATTTACAACATAAATATCTAGGGAACAACTCATAAGGTTACCAAGTGAAAAACATTGGGTTAGGCCAATTGGGTTAAATATGCTAAGTATGAACAGCAGGCGCAGAAAATTATATGGAAAATTGTACAAGAATTTAATTTGTAGGTATACCTTAAATGCAAAAGTATTTTCATGGTACTCTTAAAATATTATACGGTAAGTTGTTTAGTAAATTTGAACCTTTTTCGTTAATTTGCTACCCATAATTTTTCCATTACTTCACTACCACTACTTTTTTTACGTCAATTACGGTAAGATCAGGTTAGGTTAATATGGCTTCTGAAGTTGATCGCGTACTAGTAAATCCAATGATTGACCAACATACGAATGCGCTCTCCGTGTTCTTGGAAAGGGATAAGATAAGGCCAGTGATATCAGATTCCTAGCTGATAATGAATACCACAGTAAACGTAAATATTATTGGAGAACAATTTTAAGAGCAATACAATATTTATCAAGTGATAGTGAATTAATGGAAAAGATCCGTAATTTTTATTGTAGGTTATATACAGGGTGAGGTAGACCACCCGTGCAGCATGTATAGCAGATATATACAGGGTGAGGTAGACCACCCGTGCAGCATGTATAGCAGAAGAACGGTTTGGTCTAGTGGCATAAAACAAAATGCTTTCCCCCTATATTGCATATGGAGAGTCCATTAAAAACGTTTTCATCAACCTTTTCGTAAAGAGTGTTGAAAAACCAGGGGCCATGGGTTCGAATCTGAAAATTATCAAATGCAAACAAAGGGCGAATAATACATCATCTTAAAGGTCTTGTTGAAAGAAACTCATTGATGAAAACAAAATTCATTTATCATGACACATTTCAAAATGGCGGCCATTTTTGTGGAAAATATTAACGTTTACGGAATACCCTATAGTTTTCTTACTGTTTAAGATAGGTTCATTCCGATTTCAATTTCTTACTTGCAAGACCTTCAGCTTCACTCTGATATGCCGCATGACTACAGTTATCATTATTTTGATATTGGCCCCCTTATACGAATTTTGAAAAATTAAAAATTCCTTAAAGTCAAAATTTTTAAATAGCAACATGCATCATGTTGTATGTCACTTTAAAGCGCTTGTTAAGACAAACAAATTTTGCATTACACTTTTTTATCACCAGTGGTTTTGAGAAATAAGCATATATTATTTGTATTTATATACGTGATTGGGTATATGTTATAATTAACATGTATTAATTAACGCTTAAAGTGTATTCATTAGGTATCTTGTCACTGAAGATACGTTTATAATATATTTAAATACCAACCAGACAAACCTCTGCGACCTTGTCTCATACGAGTAAGCAAGAGAGCATTCTAAATAAATATTATAGTCAACAATCGAAACCATATATGTTAAGTTTGTTATTTGTCCATATTGTTTAGTTTTGTTAATGTTTTAATATTTTATATGGATAAACATTTTAATTAAACCTTTTTTTCAATTTCTTTAATACGTTAGGCCCTATAAAAAATGTCTCTATATCAATTACAACATGTCAACAAACAAATATCAAAACTTCTGCAAGTGTTTAAGAACAACAACTATTATTTCGGTTGCTTTCCTTCCATTTTAAGACTGACAGTACACATAATATAACCCAAATGACGGTCTTTAATGAGTGAGTGACTCGTAGAGTAACATTAAATACATCATCAATACATAGATTCCGAGTCTAACATCAATGCATAGACATAAACTCAAGTAACCGGCGTTAATGAATCCTATATAATATCAGTTATATAAAACTGATTACTTGTAAGAGTGGTTCAGAACACCATTTGCTCGTATTGAAGTATCTGTTATATACTTTTCTGTCTACCAGATTTACTATCAGTTCAGTGATCAGGTAGTAGTAAAAAGGTTTAAAAAAGTTTATTAACAATGGATCACACTTTCCTCTGTTGTTATTGTTGGCTTTTATGAGATCATCAAATACTTGTATCACGTTTTCATTTATTGTCCTGTACATTATTATTTTACTTATACTAACGGTCGTCTTAAACGGTAATATGAATATCAAATAGATAAGAAGCCCAGAACTATGATAGTATAGTTCTTAATTTACTAACATTTTACAAACAATGCAAATGTATGTATTTTGTTTACATCAATAAACAAAAATATTATAAATCAAGCGCTTTTTAAGGGATGAGAGGGCGTTGGTTTACCCAAGACCATTCTGTGGTCGGATCCAATCTAAAACTCATTTCATCTCTATTTCAGGTTTATCATTACACTCTGAGATCTGCAAATGAGATGTACTTAAGTGGCCATATTTTATATTTCAATAAATGTAGTTATATGTAATTTAATACGTTCATTAAATTTAAAACAAATATTTTTTTTATTTGTTGGTAGTACAACATTTAGGTTAGTGTACTGATTAAATTTTTTAAAGTTAACAATTTAGTTCGAAAGAAATCCACTAGTTATAAGAAGATCTAGTGTTACTGCTTTTACTTAAATACCTACTATAGCAAAGTGAAATTGTATTGTAATGATGTTGTTTAAGTTAGAAATTATGAGTGATTTCATACAATCAATTCATACAATAAAGTGAACAAAATGCTTAAATTCTATTTCTATTTGGCTTGTCGTCCCCCTAAAAAACATGGTACCGTTTCTTTTTCTACTTATCATTCCTAAATTATGTACTATCCTACTAAGGCCACAAATGATGTTTACACAGAAACTTCTTAAAGCTTTCACACTCTACAGAGTTGCTAATGTTTTTTTGATGACCTGTCCATTTGTTGTAGCTAAATGATTACATAAGAGCATATTCATTTTGTAAAAGTATTTTGAAAATTGTAAACTACTGCACAGTATATTATTGCTTAAATATCATCATATAGGTGGACATTAGTGGCACAGTGCTGTAATCCACCTACTTTGGGGTAATGTCTTGTCAATATTATAGGCAATATGTTCTATACTTGGACCTCTTAATACCGACACAGCGTCCGGTCAGTGGTTATATCGGTGTTGACACTACTATAAAAGTCTGAGACGTCCATGTTGTGCGGTATTCAGTATCCGGATGACGTGTAGGGTAGAGAAATGAGTATCAGGCTTGTCAATTAGCTGAAAATCTGACCAATACTACGTGGTTTAGATTCAACGTAAATACGAAGAACCTTATATTACTCTGGCTATTTTGTTATTAATAAATGACCATTTTTCAGAACCATTTGGGCACAATTAGTATCCAGGCTACATAAAACATTAGGGTTTTTGAGAACAGTTGATGAAAATTATAATTGTTTCACATTGTAATTTAATAATAGTAATCTCAGAATGGTCCTACAAGGTCCTTGCGTGCCAGATAATGTTATTCCCAAAGGTGTAAGTTTGTAAATTGCTTCATGATATTTTTCGTCCCTGCGTTCATTTCTAGGATTTGCTGTTGAAGCCATAGCCTCCCGATTTCCTCACAATATTGGCTGAAAATAAAGGACTTGTAGGACCTGAAAAGGTAAACTTTCACATCCATCCCGAACTTCAAACTCTAGAGGCTGGTTGTAGAACAGTTGAAAACTGGTTT
>JAQJVL010007531.1:0-23572 GCA_035578905.1 Stictocephala bisonia
ATTTAGGTTATGTTATATTTGGTTAGGTTATGTTTGGTTACGTTATGTTAGGTTAAGCTAACAAACACGAATATTAATCACCAGACTTCAAAACCCAACTTAGCTTACATAACCTTACAAATCCAAATTGAACAAAGTCTAACCAATCCTAAAAATATCCTACCTAGTTCTATCCTATAAAAACTTAACCTAACTGAAACTAGACATTTCTGGTGCTTACGCACTTTGTTACTGTTCGATTGGAAAATAACCTGCTATATTCGTAATCTGGAACAAATTTTACACAATTTTAGTACCCGCAGTACTATATCTGCGAACAAAAAATTTATATTTTTCCCTCATTTTTGTAACTTTCCTTACTTTTCTGCTAAAAATAATGATTATATTCTTCTTTTTTAGTTATTTACCTACTATACAAATGCCCAGCTAAAAAATCAACATTCCACCTGATTATATAAGTACCAAATTGCTAATAATATGTTTCGTTTTACAAATATATTATTATCGTATGTATTATTTCGTTAACGGATAATATACATACATAAAATAAGTTTTGAATATACATGATTACAGATATGCGTATATAGATAGCCAATTCTTTTAATGACAAATTATCGTTTTCCATCAAGTTTTATAATCAGCAGTTTAGCCTCTAATTAAATAAAAGTCTTGAGACATACCTCATCTTGTTTCATCTTAAAAAAGCGATTTTAATTGACAACCCAATTTAACTAATGTAAGTACTATTTTATTAATTTTGCTTTATACACTCATTGTGTTTGAATAAAAGTAGTGCTTATACTCAAACTAGCTTAAAAATATATAGCTAACATTTTGAGTTATCAACTCAAACACAACATATATTATAATTGTTGGTTAAGAAAAAAAGTACAAGTAACCTAATAGTAAAATAAGATTAAATTAACATCGCAATAATCTAGTAAAACCGTTAAATTAAAACTTAATGTTTTTATATTATAAATGACAGTTTGTAATGATTGACAGCGTCTCAGCCTATAAGATTGATCTGGGGGTTTCAAATATAACTGTAGAAGTAGCATATTGTTTGCGGCACCCTCATAGGGTATATGTAACCCTGTGGAAGGATGCCTGAATATCTAGTAACAATACCGACGGTTTATGTTGTTTTCATGTTTCAACAATAAAATAAATAGCATTGTACATTTATAAGCGGGCGGGTGTGTCAATACCACATGACGTGTATTGACTTTAAGAGGCCTCAAATAACTTTAAGAGGCAGCTTTGAACCATCTTAGCAACATTAAATGTTATAATTTTTATCCCAATGACAGCAGGAGTAGATACCAAGACAGGTGGTATCCCTGTTTAGAGCAAGATGGAGCTAGGGAGAAGAAGATGGAACGGCAGGGTGTAAAGGTAAGTGTGTGTGGGATATAAAAATTCTTCAAAAATAAAAAAAAAATCCATGTATTTGTAATTTTTCTGACGTTAAACTGTATTAATATTTTAATAACAAAGGCATTTGCAATTTTTTTTATTTGTTTTATATTTTTAAAAACCGTACACGAGTTAACTTTCGTAGCTAGGGTAGCATCTCGTGTTGTGTATTTGTACGTAACTAATACTAAATTACCATATACATATTTAACATACATTTATTAAACACTAGAAACAATAATATCACAATATATAGTTAAGTTTAAAATTAAACCAACTTAGGCACCCATCAATACCACTGTAATGTATGGGTGATGGGTGGGTAAAAACCACTGTACGTGTATGGGTGGGCAGGTGGGTCAATACCACTGTACGTGTATGGGTGGGCGGATGGGTTAATACACTGTAAGTGTATGGGTGGGTGGGTGGGTTATGGGCTAAATAAATAATTACTGTAATGCCAATTGTTTGGATGTAAATTACCTCGGTATTAAACTTTGAAATATTTATCTTTCATGTTTTGTTAGCTACACATTCTGTTTTGTTGCATTGTGTTTTGTTAGTTTCAATTAAAATTTACTGTTTTTAAATCAAATAAAGTTGATATGAACTAATGGATCTTATAAACACGCAATAGGGACAATAACGTTTAGAATCCATGTTTAAAAGAGCCACACAGAGACCTTGATTGGGACTTTCTGGGCTATTGAGCTGAAATCAAATTAGGGAAGATTGGAGCTTAGGTGTTTGATAGTGTTACTTTACTATTTAGTTACTCATTGTCACGTAATGAAGGCAGGACTAACACGGGTACTTGAAACTATAAAGTCACGTAAATATTATATGGCCTTTAAGATTATGAATAATAATTAGGGATGTCGTCAAACAAAGCACAAAAAGTACAACATGGTATTCATTTCATACTGTGATAGAGAAGATTTTATTGCATTTCTACCTTCCCTAGTATACACCACAGGTATATTTGTTTGATAAATTTATGAATGAGATCAATTAATGAATTTTGTAAATTTTAGAAACAAAGGCACGAACTACTTGATACAACCAATAAAAATATAAACTGTCTTAGAATAAGAAATAAGCACCAAATTATTGTGCTAGAATTTTAATGACTATTTTTTTCATTAAATAAAATAAAACAAGTATTACAAAAAGTACATTTAATTCTCAAAATATTCGTTTCATAGTAATCCCAAATAATAGAAAGAACATTCTGGCTGAGAGGAAGCCAGGATCCCAGGCAATCTGATTGGTCATGTCCTGATTTATCAGTCCCCCTCCACCCACCGGCCTCTTGAACTGTATATCTCACCCCTGGCAATAATGGCATCCTTGCTGGGTTTATAGGCTCATTCATCAATGGAGATGTTAACTCCTCTTCGACTTTCGATATTTTACCTTTCCCTTAAGGGAAATAATCTTTTCTCTCACTGTTTCAAATAACGGAACAGTTTCTCGTTCAATCAAAATATTGTACTATTGTAGATCAAAAATGTATAACGTAAGCTAGTGGCTTTTTGTAAGTATTTATAATTTAAAATTGACACTCTTGTAATCACGAAACTCGTTTACTTTTTTTGATGTATGAAAACAAACAAACAAAAAATGAAAATAAATTGTCTTGCCATTACTTTTTACAATTCTTAAAATATATTAATGGCTTTAGTTATAAATTAAATTTGAAAGAACAATCGTCTTTAATAATACGTGGGTCATATGCCATGAAAGTCCAGGACCTACTAGTAGATTACCTGTCTAGTAGAATATTTTTAAATGAGCATATCCATCCAAGTATGAACCATTCTAGGTATTACCAAAGACTAAACCCATCAAACTTATTCATAACTGTTATTTTACCAAATATTGACAGTTATTGTACTAACAAAAATATATATAAATTACAAACAAAAATGAGACTTGTAAAGAATGATTTACCTTATTATTAATGGACTTTTAATTTAGCCAAATTCGCAAATGACTAATGTAGCTAGTTAAAAGTACAAGGGTCATATAGTGGTAGAGTATTTAAAGGGTAGAAAAGAATCGTTTGATATTTTTCTCAATTTCATGAAGAAAAACATCAGACGACGTTTAGTTCTTGGCAAGCCTGGAGCACACCTCCTCGGCCGCGTGAAGTGCGTGTTATGGTTCTGTCAGGACGTCGTGTTAGTCTGGAGGTAACGTTAACCCTACAGCCGTTCGTGAATCGCCCTTTCTTACATAGTACGTGGCCTTGACGCTGCTGTCAGCACGCGTGTGTCGCAAGCATATTCTTGAATTTATTTGAGTTCTCTGAAAATCAGTATTATTATTTATTGATACGCATTTATGTATACGTTCATGATTTAGGTTAATTTGTAGAAATCATTTTAAAAAGTGTTTTAGTTTGGAAAAAAACCTATTTATTTTACGTTTACGGTTTGCATGGGGGATATAACTTAAAAGCGTGCCTTTTATTATTATTTAGGATAAATTAAACTGCTACATCGTAAGTGAGCTATTTGTTATTTATATTTAGTCCTTTAAAAACAATTGGGTTGTACCAAGTAGAACGTCTGAAGGGCCGTTACGAGGTACGGAAGCCTGGCCCTCACAATCGTAAAAAAAGTCATAACGACGTGTATAGCTTCTTCATGAAACTATGGAAAACCTTTTACGATCCTTGTTTACCCTTAACCTTAAAGTGTTTTGGTACCTCTAATTTTGTCCGTTTAAGGTAAACATTTACGGCCCAATGATATGTTATTTAAAACATATGAGTAAAGGGTTTGCAAACAAGTCAGCAGCGATTCTTTCAACTAGCATAAAATGGTCTCAGAAAACTCCAAACTTTAACTTTCACATTGAAAAATATAATAAAGTATATAGTACAACCAAGTGGATAACAATGGTTTTGTTGATTTGAAAAAAGTCATACTAGAAATGGAGGATTCAGGTTTAAAATATATGACAATTTAATTTCTTTTCATATTATATCATGTCTTATATAGAAATAGTCAATGGAAATATTGTTGCCAACATATTGCATAATAATCTTACTCTTCTGTGTCTTTAAGTTTAGTGTTACTAAAAAAAAGAGCAACAAGAGAAAAGGTAATTTCCTAGAGAATATGTTACTGCTATTTTTATTATTATTATATTAAAATATAATAGTTGTGCACTTTATAAGTAATGAAATAGACAAACAGACGTAACCCAGCCACTACTTACTGTTATGAAGCAATATAATATGTTGAATGTATCCTGTTAAAAGATGTCAAATAATAACTCTATGGCAGTATAACCAATAAATATTAAAATATTTTATAACAACTTTTATGTAGAAAATAAAAATTAGTGACATTTAATTAAGAATTAGATTGAAAACAAAATATTGTAAATTGGTAATAAAGCTATACATGTACTATATAAATCAAATTGCCGAAAAAATCTAGGCGATATAAAGAAAGAGCTATTTAACTGGACTATTAAAACATTACCTAGTGACCTCTTCACATATATATCAGCAATTACCTTAAGCTGAAAAAGGTTTATATTCTGCATTAGTTAATTATACTGCATTAAATTTGTAAATATTATAGAAAAAACAAAGTAATTTAGCATTAAATTATATTTAATAAAACTGAACTTGCCACTAGTTTAATTTTATAAACGATAAATTAGTTTTACAGATGAAGTTGAAGGTCATCTATGAAACATCTCAATAAGGCAGAAACATCATTGCTGAAATGGAAGAGGCACTTCCCTTACGAGCCGAACGTAAAAGTGCTGATCTAATCTTGGCTTCGCTCCAGTTGTCTTCCCAATGCCTTTATCCGAACAGGCTGACCTTGATATCAATATACAGTATCATAGTTATTGGGTCTACCTAACCCAAGTTTCCTTAATTATTTAAAAATCATGAATCTAACTTTATATAGAAATTACATTATTTGAATTTAAGTATTTTACAATAAACAGCTTAACAAGTACTTGTAATTCCTTTCTAAAACACACACACACACACACACACACACACACACACACACACACACACACACACACACACACACACACACACACACACACACACACACACACACACACACACACACACACACACACACACACACACACACACACACACACACACACACACACACACACACACACACACACACACACACACACACACACACACACACACACACACACACACACACACACACACACACACACACACACACACACACACACACACACACACACACACACACACACACACACACACACACACACACACACACACACACACACACACACACACACACACACACACACACACACACACACACACACACACACACACACACACACACACACACACACACACACACACACACACACACACACACACACACACACACACACACACACACACACACACACACACACACACACACACACACACACACACACACACACACACACACACATATCAATACCATAGTGCATGTATGGGTGGGCGGGTGGGTCAATACCTTAGTGCGTGTATGGGTGGGCGGATGGGTCAATACCACAGTGCAGGTATGAGTGGACGGGTGGGTCAATACCACAGTGCAGGTATGGGTGGGCAGGTGGGTCAATACCACAGTGCGTGTTTGGGTGGGTGGGTGGGTCAATACCATAGTGCAGGTATGGGTGGACGGGTGGGTCAATACCACAGTGCAGGTATGGGTAGGCTGGTGGGTTAGTACAGTAGTACGGAAATGTTTCCTAAATGTGCTATTTTATTTTAATTGTGTTAAGATTTTCACCATCACCTTTTGTCAGGTTTTACTTTTCGAGCCAAGGATCCTTTACAACCCTTTCTGCCAGTTACTTAATCGTATTAGAAATTGTTACCATCAATCTTTATCATTTAAATTTTTTTAATTTTTTGCCATCGACTTGAGCCCAAACATTTTTTTCCTGTTAGAGAGTGTGGTGGATGAAGGAATGCTGTAACGAAATTCGATTTTGGTAAAAAGCACCTGAAATTAACAAGTAACCAATGTGCATAACCTGTATAACCTGCAATATATGTGTGTGTGTGTGTGTTAAGTTAAATAATTAATCTATAGCTCTAACTTACCATTTAAAAATTAATATACTAGTTATAGAGGAGTTTTTTTAATCAGGGAGAATAGAGAATTTATTAATTTATTTCATTATTAACAGAAAGAATGTTTTTACAATATTAAAATAATTGTATAGCTATTACATATACAGTACAACATGCATTGGCAATATATGGAATTAATAATAAAATAATATCACCTTTATCTTTATAACAATAACATAATAAATTCTATAACAAGGTTACTAGGCTCAATTAGTTCAACAGCAACAACATACAACATGGAAAATACCAGTGATACAACAATAACAACAACAAAAATAGCGTAATACAATAATAACTATCAAGCTAGAAAATTACCGATTTTTATTTTACATTATTATATACAATTTAATTTCAAATCAATTAAAAGGACTTTTAGACTCCATATAAAATGCAGTCTCAGCTTAGTATATATGTTTATAACTTATTTAATCGTGTCGTAGATTGTGTATATAAGAACAAGACAATTTGGAAGCAGAGAGTTAAGTTTATACAGTAAACTATATAACTATAGGAAACAATAAATAAAATAGCTCTGCCTCTAACATATTTATTTACAGCAATAAGCAACCTAGGTCTTGTAAATGAGGAAGATTATAAACAAAATGCACATACAAGAATATGGTTTATCATAAATAATCTCTAAAAATTGATTACCTAGTATTGGTGGATGTTTGATCAAAATGGAGTGTTATTTAAGTAACATTATTTCTGTTTTTGGGAAGGTTGATAGAATACGGAATCATTTATATAAGGAACGCGTTAGGCAACTAAATACAAGGATATATGTAGACGAAATTTATAGAAAACCAAAGAACCTATCGTTCACTCTCTCCAAATCTTACAGAGGTATTACATGTACAATACCTCCCACCCATACATGTACAGTGGTATTGACCCACCCGCCCACCCATACACGTACAAAGGCTAATTACAACAAAAATAATATCATTGACAAAATAAACTATCAATACACACACGAACCACTTTAAAGTTTACAGAGTAGAAACCTGCAAACATAAAGATCAGTGTGCCATATTTATGGTTAGGAAAAAAGAAAAAAAAGTAACGCATGACACTTGTGTGACTAAAGTTTTATAGTTTAAGGTCTGACATCAAAATATGCAGCTTGAATAGTACACTACATACATTACAAAAGTATGTGTTAGTCCACGTCATATCAGCTGTGTGTTTGTACGTGTGTGTTAGGGACGGTACCTTGATTAAACTAAACTTTACTTAAGTGTTTCGATTGTAAATAGCTGTTGCTATTTTGACATGACGCAAGGTGGATCCTTTTTATACAGAGGAAAGAGAATAGAATATAGTTGTAAGGTGGACAGAAACTGATCCTATATTGGCACCAATCCCATTATTGGATATCCGTTCTCTGGATACAAATATATGACATTAATGTACCGGACATTTTTATAAATTCAATTGGAGTACGTTACCGTACATTCTAAAAATATAAGATTATTTTAAGTGAACATTAAAAAAAAAAAAGCTTAAATGATTTTTAGAGTTTAAAAAATGATCATATAACATTATTATGTAACTAATTACTCACGATTTGTATCAAATTAGTAGTTATGACCTTTTATTAAAAATATTCATTAAATATTATTGTATATTAGTTATCTGTTCTGCAAATACATCTGAAGGTAATACAGTTAAAAGACTGTTTTAAACTATATTCTGTCTGTCTAACTGCACAATTTTTACACGGAAGTTTACTTCAAACTTTTCCTTCCCTTTATCACTCCTGTAATCAAGAGTACTCCTCAAGTTCAACAACTTCCAATCTCATGCCACCTGTATTCAACTCGATGGTCGGAAACGCTTCACTCAAGCCTGTGCTTACCTGGATATAATAGACTTCTCACTTTCATCATGGTATTTAAGTTGTAGACACTCCTTCTTATCGCTAATTAAATAATCATAATATATTTAAATGTGATTACAATAATGTTTGTTTGTTGTTTGCCTAATTTTTTTTATTTGTTTTTTAATTAAGAATCCCAAAGAGTCGTATGCATAATATACTAAAAATGTTTATCTGCTGCTTTTTACAATACTGAATTTTTTTTTAACACAAACTTAAGTGGGCTTTACACACGAGGACTTGCTCCCTAGCCTGTGATCGCTGGTCCACACGAGCAAGTCCTCACGAGCAAGTCCTCACGAGCAAGTCCTCACGTGTAATAAAGGGTTTTGACAGCCCTGCTGATGTGGATATGCTTGTTAACATCGATTCAGTTTTATATTTTGTACTTGCCCACGAGCATGTTCCTTCGTATAACAGAAATTCTACGTCAACAGCGTACTGTATGATATTTCTTTCCCTGCCAGAGCCATGACTGTTCATCGTGTTTTTGCTGTTTTTGCCCTGTTTCTTTATCGTATTTAACTATCTATCGTTTTACCAAACAATTAACCCAGCCGCCCGCCCATACACGTACAGTGATAATGACCCACCCGCCCGCCCATACACGTACAGTGATATTGACCCACCCGCCCGCCCATACACGTACAGAATAATGACCCACCCTCCCTTCCATACACATACAGTGATATTGATGTGTATTTATGTTTTAGCCCCTAATTTGGTTTTTTCTTTGACTTTTATACTTATAAATTATAATTAATGAGATTAAATAAAATTAGTAAGAATAGTACACTAACTCGGTTATACAGAAATGTAACTTTTTTATGTACAGTAAGGAATAGTAGGAGGACAATTTGATTACAACTAATTTTGAAAATTGAATTTCGACTGTATCGCATTGTCCCTTATTATACACATATCATCTATATAAAACGTAACGAGCATGTTATCGTGTAGTCAGTTTGTCAGCAAGTCTACAAGCTTGCCAACCAGCATGCCCAGAAATATGCTCATGTATGTAGTACTCCTACGTGCAAGTAATGTCTACGTGTGTAAGACATTAGCTCCTTCAGACTACTTGACACTAAACAACCAACATTTAAATCAACCATTTGCCAAATATCACAGTAGGCTCCCCACATAGTTACTGAGTCTACATGAAAGCTGTTCCTCATTAATATATATCTCCATTGAGTAACTCCAAAACTCGCTCATGCCCATCCGGTGATTGCAAACTAAATCTTGACTCGTCTTGCCACTAAACTGATTCGATTGTACTCTAGTCCAGGTCAAATTAGTTCTGGTCAACTGAAATAGAGCTTAAAATTGGGCCATAGACAATATTGTACTTGCAACTAGATGATTACCTCTCAAACGTACTTATTTAACCCTAGACGTAGAAGCTTTTATACTTTATAGTGGCAGGAAAGTTGTAACTGTTTTGAGCTTGTGTATAAAAGGTTATTTTCAATGTATAGTAGAAGTTTGGTCCACATTTTATACATTTATTTTCAGTTTTAGAAATTGTTTGAAAGTTTGTAATCGTTCAAATTATTGTTGTTTACAAATTTATGGGAAACAAAGTAAACAAATATACATTTATATAAAACTATACCATTGATAATCTTTTCCAAAACTAGGGTTAAGCCTTCCCTTGTCTTCGGCTGTACTTACATTCACATTATAATCCCTTACAAGCACGTTCCGGAACTCAAGACAAGTTTAGAAGCAGTGGGACAGCTTACCTATCTGCCCTCGCTTCTGTTGCCCTTTGGCGGCCTTATACACGTCTTCTTTCGTAGATTCCAGTTAGTTAGTCTGTTACAAAAAAGCTCTGCTAATAGTTAATCTGGCCATTCCAATTACATTTTCCACTACTAGCATGCTAAAACCACTTTCAATCAAAGCAAAAGCTCAGACCCAACCTGTATTTTGACTAAGGTATGTATTGTAAGCCTCAATATAAAATGTGTTATAAATACAACAAAAAATGATTTAACAATTGATAAAGGCCTTACATCCACTACATATTTACATATTACAACAAGCGGCACTACATATTTCGTTTTATGATTAGGGGTAGTTAAGAAAGTGCTTACACAAAGCTATAATTTCAACATAATCTGAAGGGATGAAGCGAAGTTAATTGTTTATCGAAACAACTTGGTGTAGAGGAAAGCGTTGGTTGAATGTAAATGTTGTTATGTAAATTCATTCCGAACACGTTTCGTTAGCAACAAATTGTTACTTCATTTTAATTAGAACAATTATTATTTTTATTTATAAAACCAACAGGTTATCCTGCGTTTATCGCTTAGTAATGCACTTTTTAATATATAATGTTCCAATATTTCAAAGTGAAGAAGACAATAGTATACTAGGATATTTTGCTTTCACAACATACTTAGAACGTTAAGTTTGTTTGAGTTATAATGTTTTTCTGGGTAGAAAACAATATATAATATTGACTTAAAATAAATAAAGGTGAAATAAAATAATACTTTATGATTTGAATATGCTTAGTGCATAAATTTTTCTGAATTTCAGTTGTGTCAGATTATTATAAGCAAAAGTGCTCATTTATCGTAATTGTTGTGATCTTCGCTGTAATTTTACTACTTTGGTGGCTCGGTGGCTCACGTTTTGGACTGTGAAAGGTCCGAGGCTAGAAATCCCAAATTAGTGAAATTACTCTCGGCATTTAACTCGGTAAATAAAGTCTACAGCATTGCAGCTGTTGTGCACCGGCAAATGATATTTAAATAAAGATAAGATATATAGAGTTACCATGCAAAGTTGTTTGGCTTTAAAATACCAGTTTACATATCTGAACACAGAAAAAAGAGTTTGTTGTACACAAGAGATGTTTTATTAATCGTTTATTTTCAGTTTGTGTTGTATAAATTTTAGTGTACAGTGTTTCTATAAATACCCTGTTCTTAAAGTGTTGTTGTAACTCAGCAAAGTTTGTAAATATTAACCACAAATGTCAACAATTTATTCACAAACAATTTTTGAGAGTCCAAAGCCACCTACCCATCATACACACATATGAAAATATTATCCAAGAGCCAATTTGTCACGCCAATTTATTATGATGGCTGTATGACACATACCTTCATTATTATATACACATTCCATTACCTAAGAAGAATATGCTTTTAAAAATACTCGTAATTTTAGCTTTTTTTTTTTTTTTTTTTTTTTTGCTCTTTGAAATAAAATATATTATGAACATCTCTATTTGTTAATAATCACTGAGTTTAAAGATAAGTACTTTGGTGCGTATGATGCATTATAATAGGATATCAATTTTGAGTCCTTTAATCCGTATTTACCATTTCTCTAATCTACGTACTGAAACAGGTAATCCAATCATAACGCTAATACGCTCAGCCACATTACTCCTACCGAGACAAATTCCCCTTTGTGTTAATGGGGTTTATCAAATCCATTAGGGTTGGCCATTTCCCCATCAAAACTAGCATCACTTAGATATCACAAGAAATACATTGAATGTGTAGTTATGGTAAGGAAATAGCTTGTTCCCTCATATAAGCTCCAATTACACAGCTAAGAAAAATAACACTACATTATAAAGAAAATAAATTATAATATTAACGTATATGAGAGCTACATAGTTTCTTATTTATAACATTTTGCATTTATTGAAGTAGTGATTGATGAAAAACTAACGATAATGTTTAGTTGAATTGCATCTAATGAAGCCCTCATTAAGGATGCCGATTGCTAAATATCTCATTGTTAACATTTAGATCTACATTACCCTTCATCATTAAGGAATTTCAAAATAATAATGAATGCAAGCATTATAATAAATCATAAGTTAGTTCTTATTTATCATGTTTTGAACATTTGATCACAAGAAATGTCTCAAATTTTTAAACAAAAGTCTAAAATGGTAATATTTATAATATATACATACATAATTTTTGTTTCTTTTCAAGTTCACTATTTCGTGTAATAAGAGCCATTTAAAATTATATTACTCTAAACTCTAAGCTGACAGTCTCTAAGACTGAGATAGTGACGCGTACCCAACAAATAATACCTTCTGTGATCCCAATGACCTTGGACCCTGTCGAGGTCCAAACGAAAAATGGGGTGAAGTATCTAGTTGTCACGCTCGAGTGCGATTACGATGCCAGAAGCACATCCCAAGGATTTAGGAGAAAGCAGCGAAAAAGCTTACGTTACTTAGCAGACTGGCAGGGAACTTGGGCGATGAAGCAAAAAGCGTGTATTAATGTTTACCATGTATACAATACTGATGTACAGAGCAGATGAGTGGGTGAGTGCCATCAGGGTGAAGAATACAAAAGCGCGTGCTGGCAGTCACTCAGTCTCATGCGCTTACCGCACTGTTTCTGGTGTGTTAGTTTTTCTGTAGCAAAAGTGATCCTCCTCGCCATTCTCACCATTGCGAGGCAATCTATATTTAGCCTTGCTCCCGAGCAGGATGAAAAACAAATATTGGCAGTCCTGAAAGCAGAAACCTTTTAAGCCGGGCACAAATACTGTATGTGAGCACGTACGGTCGTTGGATTTTTCGTCTTAAACTCTGATACTTAATGAATAATGACATGGAGAGAATGGCTTTTACCTGTGTTAGTTCTTTACAGAGTATTGCTACTTTTGAAAGTGTCTTCACATGATGGAGAGAGTCAGGTATCCTTAGTAGGCTTTTTGCCTGGAGTATGATATGAACATCCTATTCGAACACATCTCTAGATTGTCCGATTTAGGATGATAGATATTTCGGTATACTTACTGCCATAGTAAGCTTACCAGCATCCGATGGTCTGGAGCCTATATGCCGTCAAGCCCATGATAAAAATGTCAAGGGGGGCAGACTTAGCTGCATCTCCAATTCAATACATATAAGGTGGGTCTATCCTTATATGCCCCAAGGATTTCCAAAAAAGCAGTAACATGTTTGGGCCGCCAAATAATGGCTCCATATACAAGCATCGGTCTGTTGATCCTAGTATAAAGCCAATGCACCAACTGTGAGGTACGCCTCAGCCTCATCAATGTGGTCCGAGAGCGGTCTATGGCGTGGGTAAGGTTTTTCAGGTTAGTTTGTCATCTAGCCATACACCCAGATACTCAACTTACTTAGACACCTGGACGCAGTTGCCAAATATTCTTGGTACTCTGACAGCATCCACGTTCATTTTATTTGTAAATGGTACCATAATGGTATTACCGGGGTGAATAGATAGCCCCTCCGCTATGCACCATGTCTCCACCACGGACAATGCCCTCCTCAAAAGGTTGTGGCATGTCTCCATGTATTCACTTCTTATTAGGATCACTATATCGTCAGCATAACCCTGATCGTACACTCCATGCTTGTTGAGTGCCGTGAGGAGATCATCAACGATCAGGTTCCACAGGAGGGGTGACAAAACACCCCCCTAGAGAGACCCTCTTTGGAGGGTGCGTTGGCTATTACGCGTACCATAATGATAATTTCAATCTTAAAATTGTGTCTACAGCCGAGTTCGATTGCATCGCTTAAAACAAACCTACTTTGAAATAGGTTAAAACATATTCTTGCCTTGTATAATATGATGAAATAAAACCGACTTTTGTAATGTGACATTTTGATAAGTCTTATAATAAAGTTGTTGGGAAAATTCACAAGAATCGAAATAAAAGAACTATACTAATTAGTTAAAGAACATTGAAATGTTCACTGCTTTTTGATAAAGTATTGACGTAAATTAACTTAATAAATGTACGAGTTTATGTATATCAGTAATAGTCAAACAATATTAATGATTTTACATTTTTTAGTATTTAATATTCAAATAATAATATTTTGCCTCTTACGCTGAACAATTAAGGAGGGAGTAATTATGCTAACGAATGTCTTCTCACTTAAATGTTGTCTTGAAGTCCTAATGGTTAAGTTAGAGATAAGGAAGTTATTTAATTACTTTGTTAACGATAGTAAATCTCCACATTTAATGGAAGGTACGTCAACACAGATAATAATCACTCATTCACCTAGTATTTACTTGTGTTTCATGTGTTACCAAGTTAATACTGCATATCATTTTCACTATAAACAGGCCAGTTACCTTACATTATTTTCAGTATGTTAAAACCAAAGTGAACATGACGTATATATTTTTCTCTTTTAATCTTACATGAGATATAAAATTATTTTGGCTGGTTTTCTTGGTTACTTTTAACCTGTGAAATTGTTACTATATTTAACCTGTGAAAGTTCCTTCATTTAATATAAAGCAAGTCAAAACCTCTGATGTTACTAAAGTCACAGCGTACTGAGGAGACTTTCCGTGTCATGCGTTTAGCAAATGAAGGTGTTGTTATATACTGTACAATATAACAGGTACATTATCTGCAGGTAAAATCAAATAGTAAAATATTCAAACAAAATAGTGTGTTTAAGTTCGGTTTTTCATTTCTGTAAAAGTATTTGATTTAATCTATTTTATAGTGCAGTTTTCAACGTACGGTTAAGAATTCTTTTAAAATATCAAAGTTTTATAACACATAAAAGTAATTTGTCATTATACTCTATTTTATCATGGCCTAATTTGTAATAAAATTTATCAAAAATGTTTATTGAGGTATGACTTATTAATATGTAATGTTTAACAAATTTAATCATGATTGTGAACCACTATTTTGGTCTTAGATTTTGAGATTGCGTTATAAATATTAGCAATATTAATTGAATTGCACCCACTAATAAGATTATACAGTTATTAATTTTCTATAGAACTAAGAATCATACAAACTCGATTCCCTGGGTTATTTTTATTTATTTATTTATTTATTTATTATTATTTTTTTTTTTTTTGATTTAAAAAGATCCTTGATATACATTTATACGACAGCTGGGTAAGTTGAATTAAATGCTGGTCCATATGATAGAGGATTATCTTAACATATTCAACCGAAATGTTAAGGGAATTAACAGTTTAAATAGAATTCAAACTAAAAATATGAGTTTTAAATAATTCATAATCTTGGATACTTAGTTCTCTTTCACAATAACAACTTAACTCAGGCCATCACCCAAAATATGAGTTTTAACTAACACATAATCTTGGATACTCGGTTCTCTTTCACAATAACAACTTAAATCAGGCCACCACCCAAAATATGAGTTTTAACTAACTCATTATCTTGGATACTCGGTTCTCTTTCACAATAACAACTTAAATCAGGCCACCACCCAAAATATGAGTTTTAACTAACTCATATTCCTGGACACTCAGTTCTCTTTCACAATAACAACTTAACTCAGGCCACCACCCAAAATATGAGTTTTAACTAACTCATAATCTTGGACACTCAGTTCTCTTTCACAATAACAACTTAACTCAGGCCACCACCCAAAATATGAGTTTTAACTAACTCATATTCTTGGACACTCAGTTCTCTTTCACAATAACAACTTAACTCAGGCCACCACCCAGAATATGAGTTTTAACTAACTCATAATCTTGGATACTCAGTTCTCTTTCACAATAACAACTTAACTCAGGCCACCACCCAAAATAAACAGCCCAGGCATCTCTATTAATATTAATCACTTTATCGATACCGGAAAGTAGTGTTAAATGTAAAAACTGAAAATTCAAAAGGCCACATTATATAAAAACAAAACGTATGTTGTCGAAAAGAGACAAGATTCGGAAAAAAGCTGAAAATCACAATATGAATGGTCTCATTAGGTTGTAAGGCTTTGGTAAACTTTTAATATATTGAATTTTTAAAATCTATAAAATCCCACACAGTAAAAGATGCCTTTTTTGAAATACTAGTATGGGACCCTATTATAACCTGTCTTTTACAAATCATATTTCTTGTCTGGATTTTTTAGAATATATTTATTATAATTAAGAAAAAAACTAAGGCAACCAAGAAAATGAATGGCATCAAGTTTGTTTTGATATGTTAGCTGTAAAAAATAAAAATATCTTTATTGCATTTTTAAAAGTTTTTCTCTTTTTCATTTTAGTTACGTGTAAAATGCATTGTATTTATGTGGGATGTTTTAAACCACCCCTATCCACAATTTAGCAATGTTTGTTGTGAAAGCTGAACCCACTAGAACCATTATGATTAGTAGTAGTTACTGGTAAAGAAATGTCATTATTCTGTTAATCCTCGTCTTCTGAGAATGATTAGCGAATATCTCTGATTACGTGTATTATCATAAAGTTTCTTCTAGATCTTGAATTGTGTGATGAAAATAATCTAAATGTACACATCGTTAAATAAAATACGTAGGACAATGCAATACATGACTTGTTTGTAATTGTTTGTAACTGTAATTGTCACTGCTGGCACTCAAATGGAAAATTAATTATGAAATTACAAAAACTCTCTTATTAGGGAAGAATTATACATACTGTACCTGTTATATTGTAATGAGCATACAATTTGTAATATGGATGACGATTAACGATTAATTCAGCCAGACTTTAGATATTTATATTTTACAAATATAAATACTAACCAATCATACTCACGAAAACAAGACGTAAAAATGCATAATATTTATTAATTAATAAAATGAATGTTTTATAATGACACTAAACCAACAAAAAGTCTTCTCTAGTCATATGTTTGAAAACAACGATATTTAATTGGTCTCATAACAATAATTCAAGTTATATAATTAAGTGAAAATTTATTGAAATATTATAAATTATAGTTTGTAATAAGAACTACTGTATAACATATTCTGGACATATTTTCAAAAATTCTGAGAAAATAATATTTAAGATATTTAAATTTTCAGATCCAAATTATAGTAATACGACAGAATATGATTGGTAATATAATATCTAAAAGTAATTCAATTTATCCATTAGGTTTATAAAAACCTCTTACCATTTATTTTATAATTGTTTGACAAGAAAAAAAAGGTTTAATTAAGCCCTGACGACTTCAAAGTACAGCGTCATAATGATTATTACTGACGTCTTAGCTTAAGACTAATTAATTAGTGTAAGTATAACTTTCGAGTAGCTAAGAGTTGTTCAATAATGTATAAAGCAAATAGTATAATTATAACAATACCTTTATAACAAGCTTTACAAAATTGTTATTTTTTAAAAAATTAACCATTTATTTATTCCAACGGACAAGCCAAAATATACAATACAGCTAAAAACATAGCCCACAAGATAAAACAAAGAATGTTGTGGAACAGTATCTATCCAAGAAAAACAGTATCAAAGTACATTACAACTAAACAAGAATAGAGATTATAAACAACATACTGCAATCAAAAAATACAATTAATTTACAGTAATGTATATGAATGAATCTATAACAATATAAATAAATAAGTAGCAAATCCAAGAACAACTGAAGTAAATGTATTACAAAAATAAATATAAACTATGAATCTATCAGTCTACAACAACGTATCTGAGCATGTCTATCTCAATAACAATAAATAAGTAACAAATCCATGAAAAATAACAGTAAATATCTAACAAAACTATAAATCTATAACAATTGAATTCATGAATTATTATAATAGATTTAACAATTACTTGTTGATATTATTTCAGAATTTTAACAAAAGAGAAACTCACAACAACGCACCTATGTATGGCCCTTTACAGGCCCTAAAATACTAACACTATTAATAAATGTATTCCTCCAAAGTTAGTACAAAATTGCATTACTATTGTTTGGAATCACTGACAATCATTAATCCAGTACACGAAAGCCAGCACAGTTTGGCAATCAAGAAAAATGTTCTTATCAGTCCTTATCAATTGTCAGTTATTTACTGGACGTTTACTGTAGAGTGTGTTCCTTCATACTTAATCATACTAGACAGATACATACTTTAAGAACTGGTGATAATAATGAATATAAAATTTACCAGAAATACAACTCTTTTGATACATATTAAGCAAAAGAACAAAAACAGTGAAACTTTACTACAAAATAAACAAAATCTTTCTTAATCTAATTTATGATGTAAAATAAATAATCAATATCACATTTTAAGAAAAGCCGATTTTTCATTTTAGACAAAAATAAATTTAATTGTTCAAACTTTTTTCTATGTTCAATCAAGGAATGAAGATTTTTAAAATTAATATTTTAATATTTAGTTTAAAAAACAATTGTAATGTGGCACTTCTAGTGGTCAACGTGTTCTTAACTGGCATTACTGGTGGCGGCGAAGCTTAGACTTGAAGACCAGGTAATTGTCCACAAAAAATCAATAACCTCTGGAAGAGAGTTCTCATGTAACTATATCCTCAGCTAGGTTCATGGCATAATTTATCACGTGATCGAGTGCCGGAGGGGACTCTATGTATTTAACTCCTATAAGTAGGTCAGCACAGTCCAACTGGTAGTTGATCAGGTGATCCAAAAACAGGACGTCTCGGACAAAGTCCCTGGTTTCTAAAGTAGGCAGATCTAAGAGCAGGGCCATATCATGAAGAGGGACCTCAGAGGTTTATATAGAGACCAGCTTGGTTATTATAACATTATTATATAATTTTAAAATAGTTTATACCGTACATAAATAAATAAATAACAATTGTGTAATCCATTTTTAAATTTGTTACGATCTTTGCATATTTTCTTTTGAAATATATAATTCTTTTCATATTTTCATGGAAACTGTAGTAAAAAATTTTATGCTATCAAACTTTTTGTCAAATGAATTTAAATTAAGGGTAAAGTTCTGAATATGTTTTAATATAAACAGTATTTGTTTATTGAACAATCCACCAATCTGGCGAGTAATTCATAATTATTTATAGAGTGTTTAATGAATAGCTTTATTAGGATAATACATGTAAATAAGTCATACAAGTATATGTTGAGGTATTGCTAGAGTTAAAAACTACACCAATAGTTCTTATTTTCCTCTCTGTAATAAATTAAAATGGTTGCGTGACTGTTGGCGAGTGTGTGTGTTGGGGTTTGTTACAAGGCGATCCTTTATACCCTATACTGGCCATCCGTAACATAAAATGAACAAGTGCTACTTAACTTTATGTTAGAATACAGCATATAGTTGCTTTTACATTATCATATTTTTTACTTGGTATTGTTAAGACATTTAAATACATATGAAAGTCTACCGAGGAATTTAATGTATGTAATTTAGTGGAATGAATCTTTCTTTGTAATAAAGGATTCTTTGAATGTAAGTTATAAGGTTTCTGGGTATGTTAAAAGAAAATGTTTATGTTTATGTTAAAAAAACAATATTTGTCGTTCATTTAAATTCAATTCTGCTGAATGTAAAAGCTTTTACTACGTAAGAGCCGCATAAGTAAGTCACTAACAGAAAATTTCTATAAAAATTACAGCCAGATTTCTAAGTAAACCTACACTCTAAAATTGTACGTATTTCTTTAACTTATAGTGTAGGTAAATAGATAGCCCGAATCCACAACCCTTTACAGTTAATTCATATATAGTTAAAGTTTCGGCCAAAATATTACATTTTTTTTACATTTGATTAGCCTTGTTCTAAGGGTACTTCCTTAATCAATCTAGCATCCATAAGGAATTATTTAACTTATGAGACTCTAGAAACTGTTCCACCAAATAATAATTCACTGCTCTTTAAGTTTTTTTTCGTGAATTTGCCCTCAATATATTAAAACCCACACAATTTGGATGTCTTCTTCATATTTGTCTTTTAATCAAAGGTTCAATCTCAACTAAGTCTTAAATAGATTTGAATCTAATATAAATAATTGCGCACACTATTTAACTTAAACTTATCACTTGGTATTGCTCTTAAGAAAATTCAAAACGTCGTAAATGTTAAAGATTTATTTATAAAATTTATAAAACTTTCTTAGTAAATAGCATTTTACTTATTAGGAAAGCTAATATATACTTATCAGAACTAATCTTGAGTCGCACTGGTAAGAAAAAACCTTCAGTGACTAAACAACAATCGATTATCACATAGGATTTTTAGAGTCCTGTAACATAACAGCATTATACACTTATAGTTAAGTGAAAATATAACTAAATCATCCATGGTTGTAGTACATTTTCCTATGAGTAATACAAATTAAAGCCAATTTACTGAAATGAAGATAAAAAGGTCTGAACTCAATTATATTTCATCACTTATTCAAACGTAGATTTTATTAATGTTTATGCTTGGTAATTAATTACTGTACATTCAATCATGTTATAGAAATTCAGTCCAAATGTAGTTATTTATCAATAGTACATATTTAGTAACTTCAGTAAATTGTTGAAATTGTATTCATACTCTCTCTTGAGATAAACAAGTTGATACTTTTTTGTTTAGTTCTAATTTAGCATCATTATTTTAATTTCACAATTTTATTTTTTTTTTAATTATTTCAAACTTAATTATAATGTTTACAAATTGGTATTATTGTTGAATTACCCTATATTACTAAAAGTGTATGACAATAATCAAATTTATTAAATGTAGATTGCTTCATAAAAATTCAATCATAGAAAAATAAATTATGTTTTCTGTAAATACTATAATGTTATTTATTTCTGTTAGTATAAAATATTGTCTAATCAATATTATTTAAATATCAATTAAGTTGAAAAAAATTATTATAATTTTGACCTTGACACCTGGAAAAAATAAAACATTGAATGCTCTATCAATATGCGCTCAGAGGCCTCTCAGAACCTCAGACTCTCAGAGTCTTAGTTCACATGCAACTTACGGATGAGAGGGCTTAAGAAATTGGCATAAGAGGTTAGTTTTGAATACATCAGATGGTGATCCAGGAAAGAGCTTTCAGTCAATCCCAAAAAAGCCATCATCTTGCCTTTCACGAGAAATTATAGCTTAGAACACTGAAGGGTTTAAAATTTAACGGTGTTCCATTGGGACTTTCCTAGAAAGCTAAATATCTGGAAGTAAAACTAGATTATAAGCTGACATAAAACTATAATCTTTTTACTATGATTAACAGGACAAAGTAGGTGCTTTTAGGGTCCAGGCACATTGTTTGTTTGACGTGGGGCTTGAGGCCGCACATGGTTCACGGGCTCTACAAGGTAGTCATTCACCCGAAGATCTAATATGGGGCTCTTAGGTAGTGGGCCAAGGCTTGTCATAGCTTGGCTAGCTGGTTATTAACCAAAGACTGGCAAGCTTACTCATTACGTGTGCGTTTTCAAGCACACCTACGTAATCACGGGAAGTGCTGCTCAATTTACTGCCACTTGAACTTTGCCTTACGGTGGAGACTAAGAAGGCAGCTTACAAACTGAATAGTGTAGACAAGCTCAAGAGAAGCAGATCCAAATCTGCCCACTCACGAGCCATTATAAACGAAATACAGAGCAGAAAATTGGACAAGGCACCAGATGTTATGGACGTGAAAATTGCATTCTCCAGACCTTACTTGTTCGACATGGAATCCAGGGAGAGCTAGAGACTAAGGAAAGCTACAATCCCACCACCAACAGAAATCGTCTGATGGATGGTTCTGTCATGGAGGGTGAGACTGGGTACAGAGTTCACGGTCCCTCTATTGCGACTCACCAATGGGGTAGTCTAGGGAGGTACTGTACGATCTATCAGGCCGAGATCTTTGACATCCTTATCTGCGCCCAACAGGGACTAGTAAGGCAAGTCAGATGCAAACAGATCTGTATTATGTCAAACAGTTAAGCCGATCTTATAGCATTTGACTCCAGCCAATTCACCTCAAGACTCATTTAGGAGTGTTTTCAAACATTGTGTGCCTTGATTTGCCTCAATAATATCTAATTGAGGTAGATTTTAGGGCCTTCACAGGTAACGAAGAGGCTGACTTCCTAGCTAAGATGGGAGCGAGGACTCTATTCGTAAGGTCTGAACCAGTATGTGTCATTAGACTTACCATTGCAAGACTAAAATACTGAAATTGGTTAGAAATGTCCTCCAAATTGGATGGCAGTGGTTCCACGGCCGTTTTAGCAAAATCTAAGGTACGGGGACCCAACCCTGAAATGACGAAATCACTCATCGCCATGAATTGCAAAGAAATCATGTTGGTGATTGCGTATCGTACTGGACACGGCCACTTCAGGAAACATCTGACAAATATCAGTATTTACTAAGAATAAACCAGTTGCTGGCTTTATGGTGAGGCTCTTTAGTCTGCCTAACACGTGTTAACTAAGTGCAGAGCTCTAGAGCTCAGGGAGAAGAAAACTATTCAGGGACGAGCTCTTAGAATAAGGAATGGTAGCTAGTTTGGGGAAAATATTTTAGAGCTGGTGAAGCTGCTTGGAATGGATATCTCATTCTTGTAGGCAACAAAGGCAATAAACCTAAGGTTGATGTTCAATCTAAGAATTACCTCAATGCTTTCCTTCCCCACAGTAAATGCAAACCAAACTAAAAACAAAAAAACTAGTTTTTAACATACTAAAGCGATGGTACCAAAGTGACCATGGTAGTTTAGGTGCTTACCAGGTAATTCTATAAATGTAGTAATTTACAGCTCATTATACTAAAAACATTAGCAATTTTAATTTAAATGATTACTAATCATATAGACTTTATGTATTACATTACACGTTTTTGTTAACTGCCTTTTATTTGGAATGGTCAATAGAATTATAGTAATTCAAAATTATAAACCTCAAAATATGTTCAAAGCATAAGTTAATTTACAAATATTGTTATTAAAAGTATATACTATTAAATTACTGCTAGATGGATTTAAACCTTCAAAATAAAACGAGTATGCAAGTTTAAAATTCCTCATGTACTTTATATTTAGCTATGCTTGTATAATTGTTAAAGGGACCAATGTACTTGTATAATTAGATAGGATAGTCATCAATGATGTACATGTATAGATGGAAAGGTACATAACCCACCCAAACATGTAAACTGATATTGATCTTCCCACCCACCCATATACATTAGTAATGTTCTTTCTGTAATATATAAACTTGTGTTATGTTTGAACTATTGATCATATAAAATCACTAAGGACATATTACTCTTGTTTATGATTCTATAACATAAAATTCTATTCAAAAATAATAACGGAAGTAGTAGTATTACCTGTTTTCACAAATTTCTCATGATGAGTTTT
>JAQJVL010007532.1:0-23578 GCA_035578905.1 Stictocephala bisonia
AAGGAAATAAAAGGTAAAATAAGTTTATTTTGTATTTGAAAACAACAAAAGCAAAGTAGTACAATGAGGAAGTAATTTCAAACTTTTGTAAGTAAATATTGATCAACGGTTTGTATGAAAGTTTTAAGTAATTTTTGATTTATTTTTCCCAGTGGTAAAGCAATTATATGATGGTATATACAGTAAATACAAATAATATATAATACTGTATACAAAACAATCCAACACCGTATAACAACAATTTATAAAAATATAAGCAAAATTTACACATATTGTGGTGACCGATATCAGTAAACAACGTTTACTTTCCCCACAAAGGAATGGAACTGTATTTCAAATACTCTTCCGTTGTAGTAAGACTTTACGCGTGGTTGGGAACGTCTTGACAGTTGTCTGGAATCACCAAATTGGTGACTGCTCAAAATATAATCAGTTGATAACAATTGGTTGTTAACTTCTTTCTTCTCATTTGCTGAGGATACACGGGGAAAAAGTTATCTCAGAATCAAAATTAACCTGTTCACTCGTAGTCATGAAAGTATTACAAAGTGAACAACAGTGTTAAACTGTATTCTATGAGTTAAAGTACTAGGGGATTTTCACATGAAATATTTTGAATGTGAGTGTAGACAATCTTTTGGCATTACTCCATCAAGTGTGCTTTTATTTACATAAACATAAGAGCACTAGTGATGTGTTCATGGAAGGTTGTCCAAAAACAGTAAAACATCTACTGTATGTATCCCAGTAATTCTTAGATCTACTTTGTTTTTGAAATTTGTTAATGATGAAGTATCAGATGAGGGAGACAAAGGTAGTTGGACATTTGCCATCATTACGTGAAAATTACCAATCATGACGTTTCGATTTGGTAAAACCCAAACCGAAACGTCATGATTGGTAATTTTCACGTAATGATGGCAAATGTCCAACTACCTTTGTCTCCCTCATCTTAGATCTAAATTAAAATTTTATCATTTTTAACAATAACTTAACTAAATGGAATTTCAACTGCAAATTCTAGAATTGAATCCAATTTTATAACAAAAAACAAATGGTGCAACTAATAAAATTAATTTGAAAAATTCGAACAAATTTATTTATCAGTATATTTTGGTTAAAAGGTTCTTTAAGAACAGTGTCAATTGTATTGTTCACGGTCTATCGAACGGGTTCTGCACGAACTTCTGCTAAAATATTTTGAAAGTTTTATTATTATTAATTGTTAGTAAAACTATCACATGTATAACAATTTTGTACAAAATAATACATGGAAGGTCTAGTGGTACTGTATATGCTGGATTCTGTCAAAAGTTTCTTTTGACTACTTATAAGTTACAGATAACGTTAAATATAACATAATAAGATCTTACTAGCAGTTAAGTTCAGAAGTATATTTCAACTTAACCAATCCTTCTCTTGCTTGTTTTGGAACTGTACACGTGATAAGAAGTGTGATTACACCATGACTTCATTTCAGAGTCAACTCAGGCTGCTGAAGTACAATGGCAGACTGAAACTGCTGAAACCTTTACTTGCTGAGGGCAAACTATGCTGAAACATGTCCCAGCACGTAGGTCCATTTCTCAACAACTGTTGCTGAAGTGATATTGGTACATGGCAGTGGTACTCTATTTATTATATCTTTCCCATAAAGTTTTGAACAAAGTTTTTAAAATCCAACATTTTAGATTTTTTTTACATTTCTGTTATTCAGAATAATTTATGTAAAACAAAAGCTGACTGTTGTCAATGTCAGTCTTATCCGTCTACAAGGTGGGTGGGTTAAAGTCAGTCTTGGTGGAGGAGTGGATCAAAGTCTGTCGTTTGTCTTCATTTCCTCCCACCTAATCATATTTTTGGTAATTGTTTATGTTCAAACCAAAATAATCTTAAAATTTTCAAATGTTCAATACAATATTTTATTTTCGAAATTTTGAGAATTTACGTTTGTAATGATAACAGTGTAAACTAAAAAGAGAAACGAAACTGATTGTTTATATAGTTTATGTTTGAGTTTTAAAATACAATATGATAAAGTGTGCTGACCATGAAAATGCAGCTCAGTCACTGCGATATTTTTATAGATAGATAGATTATTATTTATTCGTTAAATCACTAATATTTAATATTTTTGAATTTTTGGTAATTAATAAAACTACAACTGAAAACGGAAATATGAAAATCAACAGTTCAAGAACGTTCGTTAAATGCTCCATTATTCATTTGGCAGCGTTACTTCCTTGATCTTTATTTAATTTAACATCAAATGATGAATGATCAGCTTCTGTCAAAGACAGATGTTGTGCTGATGTATTTTTCATTATTTCATAACCTGTTATTTTCTAAATTTGTTTCATCGAATGACAGGGTTGAATTAAAACTATAGATGGTAACAATATTTTATTTCTTTTTTTAATCTCTAGATGTATTTGGGTCATTAAATTTAAATGTCAATATTTACTTACTTCAAAAGTATAGTTATGTGAGCTATACGCAAATTATTTACCCTAAAAGTCTCATTGATATTATCTGTAACAAAAGTTAAGTTAATAATAACAAGAACTATGCATCGATCATGTGTATATATACGTTTTTTTTTAAACAACGACGCTGCAAATTGATAAATTTTAATAAATATCATTTTAATAGTCATTTTATCAGGTTTACCACTTAAAATGTTTCTGTACATGAGTATTCCGTGACAGAAGCCACTTTGTATTGTTGTAGAAACACTTAACTTGCTCCAAACAAGAGAGGAAACATGTTTTACTTCTAAGAGTACTTTGTATTGACAAAGGAAGTAGTCCCTTAAGTAGCAGTTCTTTGTGAAGCTTAAACTTGATTTAGTTCTCTTGGTAGAGTTATAGTTTAGCCAAAACATTACTCCAATGAAATTTCGTCTTTGATGTGAAGTTTTTTTATATTATCTATACACTTTGTTGTTGCTTTAGCAAAGCATAACTCTTCATTGTAAAAATAAGAAGTTCAATAATATTATTTATAATAACATAACGTAAAATAATTGTCTTTTTTGTTATAATATTTTCGTCAGAGTAAATTAAAGAATAATGTAAGTTGTAGTAGTAAAAAGGCGACGAAAGTAAAATGCATACCATAATTTTTGTTGTTGATAAATTGATGTGGAAGCTGGGAATTATTCGTAGCATACATTTATTTTTGGACTGTTGAATTTATTTTATAATTATTATTGTAGGTTACAAAAACAGTACTGGCTGATATTTCTTTTGTTGTTTTGCACGCCAAATATACTACTTAACAAAATATAGGCTACCTTGATAATCAGATTTATACTAAAATAATCTACCCTTTAAGGTTATTGACATGTCTAACTAATTAATTTAGAGGTTTTTTTTAAATTTTACATTGGTGAATTATATGTAACATAAAGAATGTGTATGTTTATAAATGTTTTACGACAACAATATTAACATACCAATTGAAATAATAATTTCTTATAAAAATCTTTTGAAGTATTTTAGAAGGCTGATATTGGTTATTTATTTCATAAAAGAAAAATTTTTATAATTCAACTAAATAAATTTATCAAAAAATACATGACCCCAACACTGACCTATTGCTAAGTACGTTGCTAAATATATGTGTACTGAATATTTAAAACTATAAACAATGTAGTCTGATGTAATCAACCAAACGTTATTATAATAATTTATTAAAAAAATAAAAACAAAACGAGATGAAAAAGTATTTTTTTTTTTGAAAATTGAAGTTCATTATCATTAAGCTATAGATTTTAGTTGTTGCTTTTTTTTTGTTTATTAACAATATTTGTAAATTCTCACAAATAAAGAAGGACAGATGATTTAAGAATAACAAAAAGAACATTGGTACGAAAAGACTCAACAAAATGTAACAAGGCCAATAAAAATGGCAGAACTCACCTTTTACAGCTGTGTCTATATAACAGACCTGTTTCCTTGTAACGATATAACAGGGGTTGATTCATTGCCATCCATAAAGTGCCACACATCTGGGGTGGCATTGTCGAGTGAACAATGTATGTTTCAATTGGTGGTTGGGGATTGTATGTGTTTCAGTGGTTTTTACTTTGTTTTTTACAAACAGAGAAAGTTCAATTCTATTTAAATCAAAATATAGTGTTCTAGATTATTCAATTAGGCATTAACATACGAGGGTTGAACATTGTAAGTTACCATAACATTATTGTTATTAAGGAACACCTCCAGTATTTGTGTTTGCTGGAGGGAAGGGCGAAAGAGCTTTCAAGAAATGTGTGTACGTGTATGAGAGGGCGAGATGGTCATTACCATCGTACGTGTAAGGGAGGGTTTGAGGGCCACTACCAACGTACGTGTATGGGAGGGTTGGAGAGTCTTTACCATCGTACGTGTATGGAAGAGTTGGTGATTCATTACTATCGTACATGTAAGGGAGAGTTTGTGAGCCACTACCAACGTATGTGTATGGAAAGGTTAGAGAGTCGTTACCATAGGTCTGTTTAGGAGGGTCGTTAACACAACGTAAGAATCTAAATACTAGGAGTCTACTAGGATTCCTCTCAATTCTAAATAAAAACTGAACTATGGAATTTTTAGGGTCAACTACTTGCCCCCGACTGTACACCCTGCTCATATTTGGTCATTTACTGACGATACTTTAATTGAAAATACCCACTTGTCTGAAATCGAAAGACAAGGCCCTGAGGGAAACACAGGTTAGTCTCGGTATACCTCAGGGATCAGTATTTGGTCCTATTATGTTCCTGTTGTATGTCAAATATGTTCCCCCGAGTGTACAGTATGCTCATATTTGGTTATTGGCTGACTCCCATTGTAATTTATCCATGGTTGGTTATTGGCTGACCCCATGGTTATTTCTCCATTGTAATGTCCACTCCCACTCGTCTGGAACTGGAACTAAAAGACAAGGCGTTGAGTAGTGCACAGGCAGCGTTCGAACGGTTCTATTCTAACTTGCAGTCGTTGAATTTCATGAAAATCATAATCATATGACTTTTTTTCAATAATGACTTCTCAATACGAAACTGATAAAAAAATATAACATCTTGTTAACTTTTAAAAATTCAGTCAACAACCCACCGATTTAATAACGTTTTTAGTTTTAATATTAGATGAGAACTTACATTTCGACAACCGTACGTATTACGTTTTCAAAAGTGTTGGTTCCAGTATTTTTGTAATCTTAAAATCTTTATATTTAGGAAATTTGTACTCTGTCAAAAGTAATGAAGTTCCATTGGGTTAAACATTTAAGATGATTAAGTGACATTAAGTGACATATAAAATTAAAATTTTATGTAAATAATATATTTTATTTATTTAACGAATTAATTAGTAATTTTTTTTAATTTCTTCCGAAACTTAAATAAATAATCGTCAATTTACAAAATGTAAAAACACAATATTAATTACAATTGTATTACAAATGAGCCTCAACGATATACAGTTCAAAGAAAATATTACTCCTTTGGAAGGTCAGTTTTACTGTAAAGATGTTTGTTTCACTCCAATCTTTTGTAGCTGATTTCTTAACAGTCCAAGTACAACTTCTTGTAGGGCACACCAGAAATAAACGATTTCAACTCGTTTCTCCAAAGAAAGTAAATGTAGAACTAAACAGCTTAATACAATGCTCAATACGAGGTATTTTGAATTTAACAGAATAAGACAAAATTAAAATTAAAATTTTAAACTTAAAAAAAAGAAAAATATATTTTCAAAATTAGGCCAAATATTTTCTCTCTATACATGTATACAGCAGACACATTTGTATGGAATTATGGTAAAATACATACAGAAAATAAAAATATATTTATTGAAAATAATTTTTTTATATGATTCACCAAAATAAGCCGAAAAAGAATTAAAAAGTCAAAAACGCAGCAGAAAGTTAAATAATTTCTATTCTTAGTGCATATAATATAGTTTTATATTGAGTTACTATTCACACTACAACTAATAATGAATATTTACAAGCGTTGCTCCACTCGTAAACTAGTTGTAAAAAATGTTAAGTCATACATGAATAAATAGAGACATTGTATTTCTTCAAAGATCCTATTAAAAAATATATACTCTTTATCAAATATTAAGTTTAACTCTTTTAAACCTACATATAAATTACTTATTCTTAGTAGCTCTTTGTATGGTTTTTCTCTTTTATTCTGTTTTACAATGGTCTGCTAACTGGAGAAGCATTTTGCTACATTTTTATAAACTACATTTTTACCTAATTCATTTTCATATGTATATGTAAAGAAATAAAAAAGTGGAAACATATGTATTTGTATGCTTGCGCTAGCAAAAACATAAATATAGTATAAAGGTAAATTCAAGTGGTAAATTTTGACGCATGCTTTTGTATTGTGAAATATTAAATCGTATAAACGCTAAAGGCTATGAGAACTCCTTAGTTAGTATTTAAATGTACATAAATGGAACTGTATAAAATATTTTTCTTAGTATTCCATAACTAATTCTCGAAGAAACTTTTATACTTTTACAAAAAGTGTCAAAAAATGACCTCCATGACCAAGTTTACTTAACAGTCAAGGTAGTGGTGAAGAGTAACTGATGTCTGCCACCCTTCAATATGTTTCTCCTTAAAGACAGACATTAATAGGTTTTCAGACCACGTCCTGAGAGTTACTAAAGTTGTCTCTACGGTCTCCTTACCCCTCCATGACCAAGATTACTTAACATTCAGTGTGGTGTGAAGAGAGACACCCAAGTCAACTGATGTCTGCCTCCTTAATCTGTGTCTCCTTAAATACAGACATTCTGCGATTTTCAGATCACGAACTGATAGTTACTAAAGTCGTCTGTTCTCTGTTTCCCTCTCCAACCCAGAAACTACTTTCTTTAGTTACTTTGCTGTTAACAAGAAACTCTCAGTGAGGTGTTGACTAGAGTTTATCACACTCCAGACTTGCAGTTGAACTGTTACTTTCATTTCATACATATAAACCTATTCGTATTTCACTAGAATCTATATTTTCCGGTGAAAACCGCGTCAAGGCGTTATTACTCCTAAGTTTGTAGTTAACATGATCAATCATATTGTAAAAGTCCTAATTTTAAAATTGCAATCCTAACTTCTAAGTGTCCATATTTACAATGTAATTTGAGTTAATCTTCCATTGATAAATATTTAAAATGTCCATTTGAAATAATGATAAACTTCTTTTTAAGTAATTTTATCATTTATCTAGTAATTATTTATGCTATAGGCGTAATATTTATATTTAATGAGTGTCAAAAATTAGTTATTTTGCTATACAGTACATGTAAACGTCACACAACACAAATTTATTACAATATAAGCACAAATATATTAATACAAGTACAAAATGCACAAACATTATGGTGATTGATTTCGGTGAACCACGCTCACCTTCCTAAGACCAGAGGGATTCACAAAAGAAGGTGAGCGTGGTTCACCAAAATCGATCACCATAATATTTGTGCATTTTGTACTTGTATTAATATATTTGTGCATTTTGTGCTTATGTTGTAATAAAATTGTGTGACGTTTACTTGTACTGTATATGTACCAACACGTACTATGCTAATTAAAATACTATTATTTTGTATGACCAAACAATTCGTTTAGAATCGTTTAGAATCTCATCAAAAAGTGTGTAGAAGTATAACACAGCCGGAGTTGCTGTAAGTAATGTACAGTAATACTCCTATAGTTCGCTGTAGCTGAAGGCAAGTGTGGAGGAATTATTGTTAGTCGGAAACCAACCGCTAATGGATGTGTAATTAATTACGAAGTGACAAACATATTACTGACAGACTGGTAGATTAGTTTACAAGCCCCGTCTCTGTGACGTCATATTATTTGGGGGGGGGGGGGCTATTATATGTACTTAGTTTACCATCTGTAATTAAAGTACAGATTCATATAGAGTGATTAATGCTCGAGATATTTCTAGGAAGTTTTTTTACAGTTGCACTCGCCTTTATTGTGAATATATTCTTGTATTCTCGATATCTCGACTGGTAGACCCCGCATATAATGTCAAATTGTTATAGTAATACAGTGAGTTAATATTATATGTCCATAAGTATATGTATCTGTAATACAATAGAAAGTGTACACATAGAGTTGCTAATAGATTTGATAAATTCAATAACTCGTTAGTTTTGAAAAAAAAAAAAAAAACAATACTTTGTCCAAACTTTTACATCCTAACTTTGAAAGTGAAGTTGAATTAAGTTATTTTGGTATTTATAGCATTAACTGTGATAATTGTAATATATTTATAGAGGCCATACTGTAAATTTCAACAGATATAAACACTGTTTCTGACTTTATAAATAAGATATCAGAAAATCATATGTAGCAAAATAGGAACAGAACTGTAACCACACTTTTAGTATAATAGTAATAATATAGATATACTTAAAGTTTGTAAAATTAGTAGGGTTACGAATTGAGAGGAAGAATTAATTGTTTATTTAAAATATAAAAACAAGTTGAGACTTTAAAGACTGGAGCATTGGATGTTCGCATCGAGATTCAAACAACTGCCGATATACCAAAGGATACAACGGCGTATTGTCTGATCATTCATGATGCGTTAATCCAATATACACCATTGTCTGGCATTGTAAAAAAGCTTATTTAAAATAATAAAAAAAAAATACTCTTTGTATTTTCTCTGTCATTGTGTATTATTATAAAAACCATTTTCATAATTTCTAATCAGATTTCAAGTTGGGTATAAATAAAAAATCAATTTTAATTGACAATAACATGTATTTACAGTATAATATTTACAGTAAACATAGGCAATGAAATATATATATACAAAATATGATGAAAATAAAACTAAACATACTAATATTATACAAACTATAACTAGTTAATTGCATGAATACAAATAATGAAATAAGAAACAAATTATATAACATTTAATATGTACATAAAGGTTTAATACAGCAACTAGTTAACACAAATTCTGAACTCTAATGATTTATACAATATTAATTATTATCACTACTACTACATTCATCATCATCAACTGAAACGTTTACATTTTTTAATAAATAATGACCATATGCTAAAGTTCTTATACCATCATCAGTTATATGTCTTTTATCATCATTTGCACTTAGTGCTAATTTGTTAACAGTTATGGTCTCAACAATATGTTTTTTAGATCGAAATATTCTCATTTCTCTACGGAATTCATTTGCATTTAAACTTTTGTATTGAAATAAACATTTTTTGTAGTCTTCAAAAGTAATGTGATTATTAACTACTGTTTTACTAACACCTTTTGCTTTCTTCAATTTCATTTTCTTTGCATTTTTCAAATATTCATCATCTTTGGTTTTAAAAGTGTATAATTTAGGTCTTAGACCTATGAATTCATCAATTATTACACCACAACATTCGTCCTTAAAGCAACCAAGTTTCTTTTTGTTGGTTATATCAAAACACTTGTGTGTAGGATTGTATTTAGAAAGATCTAAATATTGCTTTAAGTGGTTAAAGTCATTGTACAGATTTTCTGTGTATATTTCATAAAAAAAAGAATCTGTATCAATGTATAAAAGATTCACCTTTTTATACTTCTGTTTTATTACACTATAATGAAATTCATACATATGTAGCTTACTAAGTTCTAACACAGTAAATCCTATATAAATAGGTTTATTTAGGCTTACAACTTCTTTTGAACACTCAACAGCACTAAGATTTTCATGATATATAATTCTATTAAGAAAAGTAGGCTTTGATATTAATCTATTTAGTTTTGCTTCAGTATTTACTAAAGATAAATTCATTCTGTTTCTAACATTTTTAATAGACTTCCCAAACATGGCATTATTTAGTAACTTGTAAAAATCCTTCTCAAAATCGTTATTTGCATTTTTTCGCTTTTCTGTATTGAAATCAATATATGATTTAAGCCAACAGCTTTGATTGAATTTTAGTATTCTATGAATCTTTTGCAAAACCAAACCATTACGAATGGCTTGTTTTAAGTTTCGATAGTGACATACATAATGAGTTTTACTCTCTAATGTTAACAAAAGTTTATCTTGTTTCGAATTAGGTGGACACTTTTTTTCTGGTAAAAAAGGGAGATCATTGTGATACTCATGGAGAAAAGAAGGATATGCTACATCACATTCAATAATGTATCTTTTTTACAATCATCTGGAATTTTTTAAACATCGAACTTTTTTACCTTATTATTACTTAGCCATTTAAAACCATCTCTTGGCATCATATCACTCATCGCAAATCCGTACAAATTATTAGCATCAATATATGTTAAATATGTTGACTCTTTTGCCTCATCATAGGTAGATTCTAAATCTATATTATTTGCTTTGGCATATCTTTTAATACATGAAGTTATGCCCCCACGAATACCTTTTTCAATAAACAAATATTGGTCGTAATCACATAAGAGCTCAAGCTGTACATTTGTAAATTTTAACATAACATCAAAAGTCAAACTAGGAACTGTGAAATAATAAGCAGGATCAACTTCATAATTTTGCAAGCAAATAGTTCGAAAGTTTTCAAAAACATCGCTAAGAAGAAGTACATCCGTCTTCAAATATAAATCACTATAATCACCTAATGTTTTACAATTAAACCTATCCCATACTTGATTTGCAAATATATACTCTTCGTCACTAATATGAGTTTCATTGATTTGACTATAAAACTTTTCTTTGCTTGGAAGACTCGTTTCGTCTAATTTTGCCCATGAATCAGTGTATTCGTAGGGGTATACACCTTTTCTTGTTACATATGACATATCATCTTGTCTGAAAAATCTTTCTGTATGTAAAAACTTATTTTTAGGCAAATTGGAAACTAAACGAGCTAGACTCTCACTTAAATACCTGTAACTGTCTAAAAATCTAAGTTTAAGTTTGCTTGATGTATGTTTAGTGAAAGAAATATATTTTTCACTAGTATTAGGTATAACTTCAATCTTTTCTTTGTCTAAATGTAACTGTCTCACAATAAAATGAGTATCATAATTTGAACTTCCATGTATGAAAACAGGTAAAAATCTTTGATTTTGCCTTTTTAAATTACAATTATTGCAAAGAATGGATCTAAATTTACCAGTCATATGACAATGGTCTCTAACCTTACTATTTAGCATAGAGAATTCAGAATCACACGATTCACAGTTTGTTTCATTTTCAAATCTTATTTTTTCTTCATCAGTTAAAGGAGACATGGGAAGATTTACATTTAAAAATTCTCCTATACTATTAGTTAAACTTATCATATACTCCATAAAATGTTCAGCTGCGTTTATACCTCGATAAATGTATGGTTCTTGAGGAATTAGTGACTTTAATTCTAATGGCAAAGACTCATCACATACTAAGTAAACACAAAATGACATAGGTTCATGTAAATCATTAATGAAAGTATATCTGGACTGTCTCTGATCAACATGTTTCAATATACACTCAAAATCTGCATACGCTACTATAGGAAGTTTGTATTTATAGTGAAAATTTGAGAATTTCAAAAATGTTGGTTCACTCTCATTTGATGGCATAATAACTCTTACTGGTTTTTTCAAATCACAATCTTTCTTGTGAGCTTCAAGTTTTATATCCTTATTTTTACCAGTATATTTAACAAAACAACGTTTACAGAACACCAAGGATTCTTTATGTTTAGTAACTTGACGAGTAACTAAACGAGCAAAGTTTGATATATAACAATAGTGATTTATTCCATTATTACCGGACAGTAACAATAAATCAAAATGATTAATCTTCTCTTTATTACATAGTCTTAACGGATAAACCTGGTTTTTTGCATCCAACCCGTATACATTCACACTTAAGCCAGGATTTTGTTTTTCAAATAGTTTGATTTGCTTGAGTGGGGTTGGAAATTGAATTTTATCAAAATTAAATTTGTTACAAAGATTCCTGTACCTCTCGTTTATGCGATCTCTGTTAGGAGCCGGTACATAACGAGCTAGAATTGCCCATTGAAAACATCTATTGTCTGCAAAATTCCTTGGATTAATGATAGCTTTTTTATATGAAATAGTTTTTGGAAGAGGTAAGTAAGATGTTCCACCTAAAGGTCTGTATCTACTCACTCGCAATAATATACCGTCTACAGAGAACAAAGTCCACCCACTACCTTTAGACTGATACTCATTTTCCTCAACACATATTTTTCTAAACATGGTATATAATTTATTATTAATGTCTGTAGCTTCAATTACTGTGACATTGCTGGTTTTAAATGCTCTTGCCTGTACTTCATCTGTATGAGGTCTAACATACGTACATTCCACCACAATATTAAACTTAAGCGCACAATAGTCTGATAGTGTATTTTGAATTATAGTTTTCATTTTATTAGCATTATTTGTTAGCAAAATACAAATATCTTTCATTTGAGATGTGTTCCTTAGAAAAAATGTTTTTAATACACCTCTAAAAGCATTTTCTAACTCTATAAAATCACCACATGGCATCAGGTTTAATCTATTTACTTTTCGACCCAAGTTCATGTTTCCAACAGGTAATGTATCACTTCTGTCGATATCCATCGGCACCGAATGTCTTTCCATTTTATTAAACTTAAAATTGCCAATTAATTTCCAAGAAGTATTAATCTGAAAAAAAAATGTAATGCATTAGACTTTATTTTAATTCAAACCACTAGATCCAAATCCTCCACTAGCCCTAGCAGTCATTTGAATATTTTTGACTTCATACAAATCGGGGTATAAACACATTTCACAAATTAGCTGTGCAATCCGATCTCCTCTCTTTACAAGAAAATCGTTTTCAGAATGATTAAAAAGTAATACACAAATATTTCCCGTATAATCACGGTCTACAACACCTGCACCTACATCGATAAAGTGATTTAAAGCTAATCCAGACCTTGGAGCTATTCTACCATAACAATAAGGCGATAAAACTAAAGCAATATCAGTTTTTATCAAAGATTTACCATGTTTCGGAACAATTACATCATATGCACTGCGTAAATCGTATCCTGCTGCAAACGGTGTGACACGATGAGGTGGAAATGCATACTCAGTTAATTTCAAAAAACCAAGCTTATCGTTATGAACTGAAAATAAAAAACGCTATTATGGTCATTATTTACTACTTATATTTTACTTATAATTTATACAATTATTGTTTCTTTTTTGAGTACCAATCTATAGACAATTCTTCATGTTTTACATTTTTTACTTTAGACATTTGTTGGCCAATTTTAACTAAAATATTATCTATATCTTTGAATATTGCTTTATCCTCTTCACTTGTTTTAGTGTTGAGGAGAAACACACCTTTTTTTGAAACTTGTTGCCAGTAAGTTTTCTCACTGGAACATTTCTTTAAATCCTTGGTATCAGTGATCTCTATTTTAATCAATTGATTCCCTGTTTCACCTGGGGTTGTGATTTTTCGCCTTTTTTTCCCGTCATTATATTGTAGTGTTTGCTTTATAATAACATGTTTTGTTTGTTTATTTTTAGTTTGTGAAAATAATTTACTGAAATTGTCTTGTGAATCATCAGAGTCTTCGGACTCAGAAGATGAGGAACTTGAGGAAGAATCTGAAGAGCAAGATGATATAGAGTGTTTCCGACTTTTTTTCTGTTTCTTAGATGATTCGTTTTTATTATTTTTCCTCTTTTTTCCAGATTCTTTGCCAGAATCTGTACCGGGTAGTAGTGAGGCTGATTTAAATACGCTTAAAACCTTCTGAACAATATCATAAGTGTAAGACTTTTCTTTTAAAGGTTTTTTATTTAGCATAGGTTTTAGAATGGTTGTTATTTCATCAAAGCTCTTTTCTTTGGACGTGAAATAAGGTAACTTATCACAGCTAGGATCTGCGTGGGCATAAACGTGGTTTGAAAATGTTAGAAATAGTTGATTTAGAGTAAACCAAATCTGAAGTAATACAGGGTGTGATGTAACATCAGGATGCGTTTTCATAAAATTTAGACCTATTTCCCATTTATCTAGGCTAGTCATGCCTAGTACAAATAAATTTTCTAACAGATGAATAAGTCTAAATGATGACATACCACTTTCTTCAAAACCAGCCTCAGACCTTACATCATCTTCCAAATTAACAACCTGGTTGGAGTTGCTTGAAGTACCCGGGTTAGAGGAAGCCATTGCAAACTAAAAAAACAAAAAACAAATGTATCAATATTCTTTCATATTCGATGTGAAGAAAATCACTATTATAAAGGATTGGTCTTATTTGTTTTGATAGTAGCTTTAAACAAAGAAGAATATACTTATTCTTTCCACATTAAAAACTGTAATATAACTGTATTAAGAAGTTTTAGCCGTGTACCATCTAAATATAAAATATGATCAATGTCAGTCGATAAATGGCTTAGTTATAAGCTAAAAAGAGAGCATGGACAGATTTAAATAGATTTTTGTTGTAAACTCTTTAAACCTTAACTTGAAGAGCTTCGTTAACACCGAAACATTAAATTACTTATGTGAGAAAAGAATTTATTTGAATTGGAAGACCTGTGAGAATAAAAAACAAAACATTGAAAATATTAACAAGAAATGTATTAATATATATCATATGAATGAAACTCACTTTTCTAAATTAGTAGTAGTTGTGTCTTGAAGACAGGAACGAAGTGGAGATAGTTGAAGACAGGAACGAAGTGGAGATAGTTGAAGAATCTGAAGACTGGAATGTAGTGTATAGTTGAAGTATATAGTTGTAGAATCAGAAGACAGGAATGAAGTATATAGTTGTAGAATCAGAAGACAGGAATGTAGTGTAGTTGAGTAATAGAATCTGTAAAGAAAACAAAAAATATCTATATATATTTTGATTGGTTTAAAAAAGATTCTCAAATTGGTTATAAATTCAAAATAATTTAAAATTATATTATTATTTTCCAGAAATTAATAAAACGTAATAAAATTTGTTATTAAATATTTTAATTAAATCATAAAAAATAAAATTTAGTAGTTTAAGTTATACGTATTTTATTTAAATTATACATAAAAGTGTAATCGGATTGATGAAGTAAGAAATATTTTTCGTAACTAAATCATATCATAAAATTATTTTTTAGATTATAAACTTGTAAAAAAATGGATGAGAATAAAAATTTATTATTTTATCATAACATTTTTATAAAACTAACAACTTTAATAATTTACTAGAACGAAGTAATTTAGTTAAATTAGTTGTATGATTGAAAATAAAACACAACTGTAAATAATGTCATGCAATTAATGTTAAAATATTGTTTAAAATTAGAAATATAATATTTTACATAAATGAATTAATTTGTATTCTCCAAAAATTTTTATGAAAAAACTAACACATTATTAAATTGTGTTGTTAAATAATTTAGTTAAAGAAATATCTGTAAATAAATTCTAAAATAGTAGTTCTCATAAAAGAGTATAATAATTATTTTGCTAAAAATATTAATTGAAAATGATGTTAGAGAATGTATAAAATAGTTACTGTTCATAACTAATAATGCTAATAAATTAGGAAATCTACTCACCAGATTCACTATCTGCTACAGCCGATGATCAGGTTGTTCAAGTCTAGAGGTTCCGGAAAAGACGTTGGGGCCGTTGGTCTCTAGAGCTTGAAACAACTGCAGATGCTGCGTGCTTGAAATCTTGGTGTATTTATACTCAGTAAATGACGTCAATTGAACATGTGTCCGACCGCGTGCACACGTGTTAGGCCGCGTGGTGGTCAAGATCCAAACTCAAAGTACAGATGATGAAATATTGCATCAGCAAAATTAGACTTAGAAAATTTTCTCATATACAAAGAGTTCTCTGGTAGCAGAAGACACATCAGCTGTTGTAAAAATAATCAGCTGTTATGAAAAAAAGCTATACAACAACAAGAAACCCTCTGGTTCATTTGTTAAACGGTTAGAACAAATTAATACTATATAAAATACAAAATATTACTATTATAATTCAAATTAATACTGTATACTGTGTAACAAGAAAAAAAAAAATACACTTTAATTAAAGCACGTCTTTTTTCATAGAGTTTTCGAAAATATAAATATTAATTATTACATGAATATCATTTACTATATGTATGAAAACTATAATTCAAATACTCTTTATTGGATTAAATCAGGGGAAAAAAGACGTTGACTGGTTAAGAACAATCCTTCAATTAATTTTATTTAAACATATTATACCTTGTTTAGCTCAGGTGAACGATTTTAGAGGTTTTAAAATAAATAGAGTATTAGGCTAGCAGAAGTGAAGAGAAACCGTAATTGTTGCCAAGAAAAGCGGGCTGATAAAGCGCGCGCCGGCTGACACTAGGGTCATGCGATATGATAGCGCGCTCATGATATCAACGGCCGAGTTCAGAAATCTTACCAAGTTCTGTTCTCCTAATACTTGACGATCGTTTTAACGTATTTATTCGCAACCGAAAAGGATATAAAAGGATAACGAATTAAAATAATATTACTGTAACACCCGACACGTTTGTATTTAATATAGAAATAATTTTTAATAATCGTATATGTATTTATTATAGTATAATGTAATAAATCGTGTGAGTTGGCAGCACTGACATATATTTTTCTACAATTAATCGTGCGAGTTGGTAACACTGTTGTGGAAAAAACACAGTTAGTACATTTTAAGAAAAACATTATTTTTTTGTGCATCTTTCACCATATGGCACCACATCAGCTGATACTACTAGCAGACGAAAGAGCGCGAAAACGGCGTGACGTCACACCAAAACAACACTGACCTAGCCCAACTGACCTTCAAGGTCACCACGTGGCTGATAACAGTTGTAAACAATAGTAAACTTGACCTCAAGGTCAACACGTGGCTGATAACAGATTAGCGGTGACCTTTGACCCTGTCCTGGTAGCGGTCTGGCGTGACGTCACACGGTGCTAGAAACCTCATTCTATACTACTAAATGTTTACTAGGGATTAGAAATAATAGCACAATTTATTAGTAAAATAAATTAAGTACAATATGTGTATAATAAGGTATATGTACAATTCTTTAAAAATAAAGTTTACAATCTGTAGGGTTAAAAATATATAAAAGTTTAATATTTATAATATTATTATACTTAATTTTGAATATTTTAAAAGAAAACTTTATTAAAATAGAGTTTCTATGTCCAAAAAATTGAAATCTGAGTACAATAAAATATAAAAGTGAGAAAAATACAATTAAATTATTTGTTAAAGCACATGCACAAGTCATGATAGATATAAAATATACTTGGGAAAATGTTTAACTAGAATTTCTAATATTAACATAATTCTAGGGGTAGATTGAAAAAATTGCTGATTTAAAATTCCATCGAATAAAACACTTAAACTACACTTTTTTTGCATTTGGATGGTAATTTACACTGTAATTTTGCTCGCTACTTTTTCCTTTTATAAAAACATATTAATAATTATCAAAATGCATATTAGACACAAGAACAATATACTGCAAAAAACAAAAATACTAATAGATAATATATATTTTCTACCTAGAAGGTTCAAAAATATATATCGAAACTGCAGAAAATTGCATGTATAAGTCATGAAGTTTCGAAATGAAGTTTAACTATAAATTTTAAAGTTAAAATCTTAAATATTGGAAGAAATCTACAGAGACGTAAATTAAAACATTTCCATGCATTTTTACATACAAAAAGTTTGTTTTTGTTCTTAAATAATAGTGTCATTTGTATAAAAAGAGTAAATTAACACGCCGAGATAGCACTGCTTGACCTAGGTATGGGATAGCATGTATTAAATATTATTATGTTTTATTATTATTATAAATGTAATAGAAAGTTAATCAAAGCTGTCACTTAGATTATCAAGATGGGGTTTGGAAACTTTAACAGTGACGGACAGTTAAATCCTGTATGAATATTAAACAACGCCTTAAATATTCTACGTATGTCTCTATTAGGCAATACAAGAAACTGAGAGCTCGACTTTTGAACAAAAATTGTATTATATAACTTTAAGTAGGCGTGTAGTGACTGATCTGCGGTAAATACATTTTGTTATACTGGCCACAAAATTACCTACAAACGTAGGGGCAAAAATGTGATACTTAAAATACAAACATGAGGGTTGGATCCTTCAGCAATGACGTAAACTAACTGCTGGATAAGAACGACGACATAAAGTAAATGGACTACCCCTGCTACCTCTAACTCTCCTATGGTTTGAAACAACTTTTTGTTAATTAAAATAATGAAACAAGTATTTTTTAAACAAACATTTTCGAATAAAACCCATACTTAATAATTCCCTTGTTGTGTCAAATAGTTGTTGGCAAACTAAATTTGTATTCATTGGCACTCTGAATACATTATCTCTTAATTAGAGATAATTCTCTGAACAGAAGCCAATGTAATTACAGTTCCATTTACATATTTTAAAGTCACAAACAGAAGTAACCTACTTATATGAACCATTAAACTATTGCGGTCAGAGTAAATTTACTCTGGTGTAGTTGGAATTTTCTAACTTTAGCAATAATAGTTCTTAGGGTGAAAACAGAGTGGAGCGCTGATGTATGATTTTCATGTTTTCTCAACAACCCTAATGAGGGCACGAACGATAGGGGGTGTTCGCAGAGTGAAACTAAAACAACTAGCTGGTAGTTTTGGTATCAGACCAAAAATGTTCCTGTTCCATCCTGTCCTAAAGAGGTCTTCCCTCTGTTGGAATTATACTTTATACAGTAATAAAACTCACTCACTCACTGACACTAAATTTTAAGGCCCTTCTTAAAGTATCCTACCCTCATAATACTGTATTGAAGCTCTCGGTCTAAAAACTCCAGGAAAATTGACAAAAGTGTTTAGGGACTAGCGAAGCCCCCAACTCCACAGCTAGTCATTTAGTATAATCAACCAAAGGAAAATTTTAACTTAAAATTGAGTTTAACTCATGTCCTCTTTTTGTATATTTAATTCAACATTTGCTAAGTGCAGTTGCCATTGTTATTTTTTAATGTTAATTTTGAAAATGGCATGGGAGTAAAATTAATAAAACAACAATAATTTAATTTCTGGTTCTTCCAGTAGTTATGTTGGTTGTAATAGTTTTTAATGGCCTTGACGGAAGGTTCCGACGTTATCGCACGATGTCGGCGTCAATGAACGTCCGGAACTCAACCGTTTCAAAGGCCTTTAAGTTCTTACTTTACTTGGTAAGTAAAGTTAGAACTAAAATGAAAGTAAACTGTTAAATTGAAAATTATTAAATCGAACGGCACGATGACTTTGTTTAGGAAAAGTACTTAATTTCTTCTTGGCCGTAAATACAATAATTTGAATACGCTTAGTATGAACATTATACGTCGCTTAACCAAAGGTAACGTGGTAAAACAAATTAATTCAAGAGCTTTCATTTGTGTTTGGTAGAATAGCTAGTTTTAAATTACATTACTGGCCTTGATATAAAGTTAAAAGGGGGTGGGGGTTGCAAAGTGGGCTGCAATCCATTAGCCGGTGGTTTGGGCGGCGCGTCAAAAAGCGGTCCAATCCTAGCCCCGAGCTATCGCAGAACTCGGGGGTAAATCAACTATCACAAACACTTAACTGCGTAGTGCCACTTAGTACATGGAGTTGTATAGCGAGGGCTGAAACTAGGATCGTCTAACTTCGTCTGACAAATCGTGATAATTAGATCATATGATAACTCGGTTAGAATTATAATTCAGATAGCTCGGTTAAAAAGAGTTACAAAAGCAGTGTTCTAACCGTTTTCAGGCCTCATCAGTGGGTACTGCTTTATACCCATACGCCCTTCACCTGCAAACACCTCCTGACAAGTGAGGTAATAACGCCTGTCCTGATGCAGCCTCGGCAATTTTCCTAAACTGGGACGGGACGGCGCTGTAAGAAAGAGTAAAACTCTGTCTCCACCACGTTCCGTGGTGTTAGTTTTTTCACCCCTAGTTTTAGAGAAAAAGGTAGGGTGGCCACCCCTAAAGAGGGACTCGAAATATTTTGACACGGCCAACACCTGAAAGTGAACAGGGCTGAGAGAACTAGCGGGCCAGCTCTTATGGCCACGCTTCAGCAGTAGATGCCACGCTTCAGTTGCGCAAACTCTCGTCACGCTAAGGCTCGGCCCGTCTGGCAAACTCGAGCCACTACCAAACGGTTGATTATAATAATTATTTTCTAATTTTATAATCAAAATTAGTTAGTGTACCTTACCTTGAGACAGGAAAAATACAACTACATTAGAACTTGTGCACTTATAAAGTGATGAATTTAGCCGATTTTAAATAAAATATAAGACAAAACCGTTCTAAGTACAAATTTAATGTTTTATTAATACGTTTTCTACACTCAACTGAAGGGATTAACTTTTTTTATGAAAAAAAAATTTAATTTTTAAGGTTAAATAAATTATTTTTTACATTTCTTTTTCTTTTCATTAATGTGTTATTATTTTTATTCACCTGGATGGTTAAAAAAGAGAATTATAACCTTTAATGCTGAAAAAACTTAGATTTTTAAAGTCGTAAAAAATTATTGAATATGTTGAACCTTACAATATATCATATAGTTAATTGTTTTTAGTAAAAATATATTTCAATACATTCCATTTTAATTTTTTTATGAATGTCAATAAATAATAATTGTGATTTTTAAAAGTAAATGTTTGTTCATTGTTCCAAAACACCTTCTTAAAAGTTATCATATTTTGAATAATAAGAGCAGGGTAAAAATTATATATTTACTTTCTGGTCTGATGATGGTAAACGTGATTTACCGAAATCGATCACCAAAATATTTATATATTCTGTATTAATATTGTGATAGGTTTCGCTCTTGTGACATTTATTTGTACTGTATTTCTACCAACACTTAATATGGTGATTAAAAAAATATAATTTTTACATACTAAATTCCAAATCTTAGATGTTTTCAGGCGTCGCATTACCCGTCCAAGGAACAGCCACACTCGTTGTTCCTTGAAGCCGTTATCTTGCGTTAACGTAGGAACCGTTCCATTATGGCACTGACTTAAATATTAAACTAAGTAAACCTTTTTAAAAACTGTTATCGTTAATTTTCTGTGCAAGAATAAACACGTAATTCAGTGTTCATGTTTAATGTTAGAATATAATTATTGACTTATTAAATATGTTCATGCAAAAGAATGTTCTGGAACTTATTCACCAGCAAGTTTCAATGAATCCCTCAACCCCACTTATTTTACCATTTATTAAAGCACTGTTAATTATATTTAATTTATATCATTCTGATAAATGGAATAGAACTCTTTTTACATTATGTATAATTGTTGCTTATATATTTGTTTAAAAATGTACATCCTATTTAAACTTCTTTAACGTACAAAGATACTACGCTTCTTGTCTCATAAATTACAGCACTTTACGTTAAATAATTTAATATGATATAAATTACAATATAAATAAGTTACATATACGAATACATAGACAGTATTTACTAATCTCCAGTTAACAAATGACCATGAACTAATCACTGTCCACATAACAGTGGATGTCAACCCTTCTACACACAAGGGTGAATTGATGAATCGTCATTACACAGAGTTGGATGTACTCTTCTATATTGAGAGGTCACATAATGGCTCATGACGTAACTGTGAGGGACAACAGGTTGTCCTCGACTATATTACTGGACATTCAATCACTCATTAATTTAACCTAAAAAATGTCCACTTAACTCGTTATTTTATTTATAACTGATGGACTAATGAATAAATAAAATCCCCCTTAGTGTTTGAGCTTGTTTAGGTTGAAATTTACCTTGATCAAATCATCATTTAATCAAGGTAATAATGTAAATTTAAAGATTAACTATGGAACAATAAATTTACCTTCATACTTACAACTAGTAAGTGGAACTTTATTATGTATTTTGAGGAAGTAGTTTACAGTTTCGGCTAAACCAAAATAGGTACTTCTCTCAACATGAAAACATTATCAATGAACATCAGTCATAAGTCTTGGAGAGTTCTGTGTTTTGATTCCTGTTCTGTACAAAAGCTTCTTCCTTATTTTAAGACTATCATGTATTATTCGAGCCAAATTATGTTTATCTTGAGAACTGATTTTGTTCAAATATGCTGGACCTCGGAAAAGCAACATAATAACAAACAACCTCCAGATTAACGACTTGTAACTGAGGATGTAAGGTCTATCGTTCGAATCTCCCTTTGAGATGAAGTCTTGCACTTCACTCGTTTAACAAAGTTCACGCACAGTTTTCGTTCAACTAGCAAATGAAGTCGAACAAAAATATTATTTTTGTATTTATGAGCAGTGCATAAATGTAGTTCTGAGGATATTTATGTATTTATAATTGAGTTTACATAACATTTAAGAAATTATTACATGAAGTATAACCTTAAATACTTTTATAACACACTGTTATTTTGAAACTACCCTAAATTTTTTAATCTAAAACTATAAGACAAGGATGACGATGTCTTACAAGAACTATTAATAGTTAATAGACAATAAACTATTGTATTTACAGTTGACCGTTCATAAATTAAGGACAATTAAGATCTTTAAAGACCCTCTTTTACTTTTAAATAATATATTACTAATTGTATTATGTTGGGAAATATTACTTATAATTGACGCCACGCGACAGAAGTTCATTACAGTAAAAAAAAAAAAGATAATGTTGGTGAAATAGATACTGAAAGTTTCCGATTACATCAGACGTACTAGGCCAACAAATAATCAATATTGGAAAAAAAACACCGGTCATATATATTTATTGGATTTTAGAACCGAAATCGTAAAGAGACACATTCAGACTGTAAAAAATGTAAACTAAACTATAATCCTACTAAACTGAAAATTTTAATTAATTCAAATAGCATGATAAAGTAGTAATGATATGTCAATGCCTAACATAATTGTAATATTCTACTTGCACACTGTGTGAACGACAGCCAAACTGTGATTTGTTAACCATAAACAACACTTAGTGACAAGATCGGTGAACTGTTAATAATACAAAGTCAAACTTTAGTAACTACTAATGTGTATCAGTTCCAAACACCGTATGATATAATTATACACATTCTTAATGAGATAAAGGTGAGCTGTGAACTGTTACCAGAACATGTCAGACATGAGTAACTGCTAATGTGTATCAGTTCCAAACACCGTATGATATACAGATATACACATTCTTAATGAGATAAAGGTGAGCTGTGAACTGTTACCAGAACATGTCAGACATGAGTAACTGCTAATGTGTATCAGTTCCAAACACCGTATGATATACAGATATACACATTCTTAATGAGATAAAGGTGATCTGTGAACTGTTACCAGTACAATGTCAGACATGAGTAACTGCTAATGTGTATCAGTTCCAAACACCGTATGATATACAGATATACACATTCTTAATGATATAAAGGTGAGCTGTGAACTGTTACCAGTACAATGTCAGACATGAGTAACTGCTAATGTGTAACAGTTCCAAACACCGTATGATATACAGTTAAAAAATTTT